>LGRX02010649.1:0-23155 GCA_001247695.2 Cymbomonas tetramitiformis
CTATATGTAGCGAGGAGAGCCCGACTGATCCCCTTAATGACTACTATATGCCGCAGCAAAGCCCGACTGATCCCCTTGATGACTACTATATGCAGCAGCAGAGCCCGGCCGATCCCCTTGATGACTACTATATGCAGCAGGAGAGGCTGGCCAATCCCCCTGATGCCTACCATGTGTAGCAGATATTTCCAGCGCAACAACACAAGAGGATAAACCTCGTGGAAGCATCCGGGATCAAAGCACCGAATCGTTGGTACGTTCAGCAAGCGGTCATGGTTGCCAAGGGCACTGTGCTGGTCACTTCAGCTCGTGTCACAAGACGATAGCATGATGACAGGCGGCGGCTGTGGAACCCGTATTGACATGCGTTGAGTTTGGAACGCACCAGCATACGTTGACTGGGGGAATGCTGTGCATAAAAATTTGCCGCTCACCATCGTTAACTCCTCCGGTTCTCCATCACCTGCGAACCAGATACGTTTAGTTTAGAGAGAGATAGAGAGACAACACCACGCATCATGGGTGTTGGAATCTATCGTCAAGCACTATCCACAAATACCCTTTAACTTTGGATTCACTCCACACTTATTACGTGCATCTGGCGAGCACATACCGTACATACGAAAGTGTTTTATAGGAACTATCTATTAATACCCAATAGCCTGCTCTCACTCATCACTTTGTACTCCTTTCGTTGCTTCCGCATCCGTGTTGCAGGCAACATCATGTATTTGTTACCGGGGATATTGTGAGGCCCTATATTGGTATTGCCCCTGACACTGTGGCCAACTAATCATGGAGAGTGATTTGGGATGCACGCGCGTGGTCACTATCAGTGTCCTCACTTGCACCATACTACGTGACGCACCGAGTTGCATATTGATGCATACCAAGTCAACGGAAAAGGATACCCGGAGCCAGAGAGAAGGTTTAACAGGAATGACATGATCTATACGGACGGCAGCCAGCAAAAAATTGAAAATGAAAGTGGGGAAAAGGAGGAAGCAACAGCAGCAAGGGTCCGGGACCCTAGAGGAGGGCTGAACAAAGAACACATGCAAAGATGGCAGGGCCACTTTCAGACGGTCAACAGAGCGGAGCTCACGGCCATATATATGGCGCTAACCCTGGATGAAAACTCGGGGAAAGGGGAGGTAGGTGTGTGCACCGACAGCCTGACCTCTCTCTACCAAATACAAAATATGAAAAGAAGACCCCATACACTGGAGAGACACGTGCACCGGGACTTACTGTGGAAGATACTGAAATAAATACAGACACTCAACGGGGAAGGAACCAAGGTGGCCCTATACAAAGTCAAGGCACATGTAGGGATACATGGGAACGAAATGGCTGATAAGGTAGCAAAAAAGCCCTGTGCCTGTGTGGAAGGAGAATACGGCCTAAACCATGATAACACAGACACTTTGAAACTGGAGGCCATTTGTAGGTCTACGGGAAGAAAACTGGACGGGCGCCGAGCAATTTTCAACCATGTGAGGAACAAAGTACGGGAGGCGAAAATGACAGGGAAAGACAATGTCATACAACGGATGAAGAGGAAAGTGGAAACTGGGCCGGAGGAATGGGAAACCAAAAAACAACGCATTGCAAGAACAGAAGTTGAGCATGCACAAAGAAACGAGGAGCCGAGCGGGCCGGAGGGAGGCGAAGAAGCTGCAGGGAACACGTGGCCAGAGGAAACAAACGCACAACATATGCAGGAAGATGAAATGGAACTCCAGCAGATGGAACAAGAGGAGGAGGCGGCCCTGATGCTAGCCCAAAACCCACAAGTACTACAACAAGAAGCAGGTGAACGGGAAACACGGCCGAGGATAGAGAATGCACGGGAAGGCGATGATGAAGGCTTCCCGGGGACCGAGGAGGACGAATGGGAGGTAGAGGAGGCGGAACTAAGGCAGATGCAAGAGGACGGGACGGCACTTCTACACGAGGGGCAAGAGGACCACGGGGAACCTCGAGGCCACCAGGAGCCCGACCAACTGGGGCAAACCACACAAACAGTCTCCCAAGAAACAGAGGGGGTACAAGAAGGTGAACAGGATATTGCACTACAGGAAACACAAGAAATGGAACTACCGGAGACACAGGACATGCGCATGACAGCACAACAAGAGGCAGAAGAAGAACTCATGGAAATGGCCCAACAGCAGGAGGAAGCACAGGAGGAACAAAGGGAACTACAGGAAATGGCACAACAACAGGCAGCGGCTCAATAGGAGGCACAGTTGGCGCAAGGGTGGAGGAGGGCGTCGATGGAGAAAATACGGATAGCGGCCGACGAAACACCGGAGAAACATATGCAACACCTATGAGGGGACACAACCATGCACAAACTTTCCAATGAATACTGGAAATAAGGCACCGAATACCTCAATGAACACGGCGTGATTGTATTACTAAGATGCAGAGCTAACAAACTACCGGCGGGACCGTACAGGAAGGCGGGGTAACAACGAAGAATACGGGCACAAAAGTGCAAATGCTGCGGAATGCCCGGGTAGGTGAACAGGGGAGGATTCATACGCACGGCCCACGTACTAGGGGGGTGTACGGAAAGGGAGATGAAGAACATTGTAATAAGCAAATCAGATGATACCACCAAAATAATAGCAAAAGCCATGAGCAAAGGGAGGAAAGGAGGAAACATAATAAGGACCCACGCCGAGAGAAGGGGAGTGAAGATGAATGTGGGCAGGCCGATAGAGGACTACATACTCACAAGAGGGCAATGCAGAATGGATGGAAGAAATACCCCAGCGCCAGAGCATGGTAAGGACACCATACCACACTTTGTGGACATAGTAATGCTGGAAGGCACCAAAAAAGGGAATAAACAGCCGGGCTACTCACACAGAAGGGCAATGGCAAACGCAGGACACATACACTTAGTAGAGGTAACGTATACGGATGACACGAGATGGGAGGAAGCGCTAAAACCGAAATATACAAAATACAAAAATCCGAATGTGACGGAGTAAAAACATGAATGCGTCTTATCTATCTATTTATGAATAGAAAGTAAACAAAGGCAGTGGAACGCTGCTGGTGGGTTTGGCGTCATCGGTGACGACAAACTCGTTGTTTTTGGAACATTTATTAAAACGTATCGCCTGGTAAAAACACATATTACTGGGAAAATATCAAATTTCATTTCAATTAGTTCTAAAAATACAAAAATATGAATGTGACGGAGTGAAAATATGAATGTAACTATTTTTTTATATATACTCAGTAAAAAAAAGTCAGTGGAACGCTGCTGGCGGGTTTGTCGTCATCGGTGACGACAATTTCCATTTTCATTATTTTAAAAAATTCAAAATACGAACGTGACAGAGCAAAAGTATGAATGTCCTGATTTTTTAAAAATCAAGGAAATAGTCAGTGTAACACTGTCGGTATTCAGACATTGGAACAAAAAGTAAGTCAACATACATATGTTCTGTTTTTTTTCCACTAAAGTCACAACTGCATATTTATATTGCACTGCAAGGTACTTAGCAAGATCGGCGCGAACGTTATATATAAAAATATTCTTCAAGCAAGATTACATATGTTTTTAAAGCCTAAGAAGTAATATCACGGAGACTGCCCTGTCAACCGTCACACCACAACTGAAAAATGAATTTACAAATCCAGTCTTGTGTAAAGGTAAAAATAATAGAAAAGTATTTTTCAAAATACGGAGTGAAAACCGCAATACCCCCCATGTGTTAAGCCTGTAATAGAAATTAATAATAGAGAACGGAACCTGCTTGGCTAGAAGGTGGCAGCGTCAACGCGAGCTGAACGCTTATACTAAGAAATTATAGAAATGATAATAAAAAATAGAAGCCGCTAGGCTGGAAGGTGGCAACGTTGCAACGTCTGCAAGCGGAAAGCTACTACTAAGAACAGAAGGGAAACCATCAAACGCTTCAAAAATGAAAGTTAAAAAAGAACAATTTCGAGTCTGCCGTCGCTGTCAGAGTTTGTAAATATTAAGAAAGTGAAATATATTGAAGTCTTTTAAAGTCTTCAACGCAACGCTAATAAGGACCAGTCCAGTTCCAGATTAGAAAGTCACCTGGAAACCTCAATCAGATCTAATCTTGCAAGACTCCTTTAAGAAGCGCTATTGTACCCATTGTTGCTTGTGCTGCAAGCAATGAACCGTCTGTGCAAATAACTGATATTAATGAGCTAGCGAATTAGTATCCGTTGCGCCAAGGTTTGTTCCGTGCTCATTATAAGGACCTTAACGGTTTAATATTAAAGTAGACGCTGCGTACTTAGAGCCTTTTAAAACTGCTGCAATCTTTGAAGTTAAAAGTAACTCATCGAGAGAAAGAAATTAACGTCCATGATTGGTGACGGACAGTTCCATACTTTTTGAAATAACTGCGGAACGTCCGTCATCAATGACGGACACATCCATCATCGATGACGGACACATTCGTCATCGATGACAAAGCAGCGAAAAGTATATTCTTAACTTGGTAAAATGATAAAAAGTAACTAAAATGTCCGTCACCGATGATAGACGTGTCCGTCATCGATGATGGATGTGTCCGTCATTGATGACGGATGTTCCGCAGTTATTTCAAAAAGTATGGAACTGTCCGTCACCGATCACGGACGTTTTTTTTCTCTCGATGAGTTACTTTTAACGTCAAAGATAGCGGCAGTTTTAAAAGTCTCTAATTGCGCAGCGTCTAAGTTATTTAACCGTCAATGTCTTTACGATAAACTCGCAACAAACCGCGGCGCAATCGTATACTGATTCCCTATCTAGCTCATTAGTATCAGCTAGTTGCGCAGACTTTTTATTGCGTGCGGCACATTAGACAAAAGAGCGCTTCTTTAAGAAGTCTTACAAGATTGGATCTAAAAGAATCTTGGTGACTTTTGAAACTGCAAAAATTCTGGACCGGTCATAATAATCGGCTTTGCGTTAAAGATTTTAGAACAAGTCTCTAATTACGCAGCGTGTAAGTTATCAACCGTGAAAGTCTTTATAATAAGCACGGAACAAACCGAGGCACCATTGGATAGTATTTCGCTAGCTCGTTAATATCAGCTAATTGCGCAGACGTTTCATTGCGTGCGGCACAAGTAGCAATAGGCAAAATAGCACTTCATAAAGGAGTCTTGCAAGATTATATCTTAATGAGTCTTCTAGGTGACTTTCGGCCCCCAGATTAGTGCGAAGCACAGTCACACCCTCGGGGAGGTGTACGGGTTCCATGCACTCACGACCGGGTTCACTGGCAACACATTGTCTGCTCCCTCTGGCGGGGAAAGGGACCACATGACGTACATTTCTACAATTCTTGGGGACACAATACGTTTCTACAATTCTAGGCCAATAAAAAATTGTGTCTTCACCAATTACGGCAAGCCCACCGACAGTGTTGCACTGACTATTTCTTTGATCTATAAAAGTTTTGGACATTCATATTTTCACTCCGTCACGTTAATATTTTAGATTTGTAGAGATAATGAAAATTGATATTCATTTTTAGGGATAAGTTTACATCGGGGGCTGACATTTCATTTAAATCCACATCGGGGGCCGACATCTCATTTTAATCCACATCAGGGCCGACACTTCATTTTAATCTACATCGGGGGCCAACATTTGATTTTAATCCACATCGGGGGCAGACATCTCATTTTAATCTACATCGGGGGCCGACATTTGATTTTAATCCACATCGGGGGCTGACACGCCTAAACGTTTCACATCGGGTGTAGACATCTCATTTTAATCCACATCGGGGGTTGACATTGCATAGCATGCGTAAACAGAAGACACACGCAACGAAATAATGTAAACGAAACATAACTACGCAAATCCAACCGGTAGATATGTAACTCGTATTACGATGAGCATATCTACCGGTTGGATTTGCGAAATAATGTTTTTTGGTGCCGCAAACGATGAAAGACTGTCTTGTTTGGCGAAATGAAACAGTTTTTCACTACTGGACACTCCAAAAAACATTATTTCGCAAATCCTACCGGTAGATATTTTCATCGCGATATGATTTACATATCTACCGGTTGGATTTGCATAATTATGTTTCGTTTACATTATATCCTTACGTTGAAGGTAATGCAAACCCCCGATGTGGATTAAAATGAGATGTCTACACCCGATGTGGATTAAAATGAGATGTCGGCCCCCGATGTAGATTAAAATGAGATGTCGGCCCCCGATGTAGATTAAAATTACATGTCTACCCCCAATGTGGATTAAAATGAAGTGTCTGCCCCCGATGTGGATTAAAATGAAGTATCGATGTGGATTTAAATGAGATGTCGGCCCCCGATGTGGATTTAAATGAAATGTCGGCCCCCGATGTAGACTTATCCCTTATTTTTATCAGCAATACGTGTTTTTACCAAGCGACAAAACCTATATATTAAACTTTTAAAAAATCTGGTTTGCTGTCACCGATGACGACAACCCCACCAGCAGCGTTCCACTGATTATTTTTTTGACTATTAAAAAAGAGAATAGCTACATTCATAATTTCACTCCGTCACGTTAGTATTTTGTTTTTTACAAATTGAAATGATATTTGTCATTTTAACAGTAATACATGTTTACGGCAAGGGGTTGCACCGACTTAGTTTTGGAGATTCGTATTTTCAATCCGAGCTTAAATATTTAGAATTTGTAGAAATATGGAAAAGTAATATTTATTTTTATCAGCAATGCGTGTTTTACCAAGCGACAAAACCAATCTTTAAATCTGTTAAAAAAAATCTGGTTTGTTGTCACCGATGACGTTAAAGAAGAGCATAGCTCCATTCATATTTTCACTCCGTCACGTTAGTATTTTGTTTTTTACAAATTGAAATGATATTTGACATTTTAACAGTAATACGTGTTTACGGCAAGGTTGCACTGACTTAGTTTTGAAGATTCGTATTTTCACTCCGAACTTTTAATATTTTGAATTTGTAGAAATATGGAAAAGTAATATTTATTTTTATCAGCAATGCGTGTTTTACCAAGCGACAAAACCAATCTTTAAATCTGTTTAAAAAAATCTGGTTTGTTGTCACCGATGACGTTAAAGAAGAGCATAGCTCCATTCATATTTTCACTCCGTCACGTTAGTATTTTGTTTTTTACAAATTGAAATGATATTTGGCATTTTAACAGTAATATGTGTTTACGGCAAGGTTGCACTGACTTAGTTTTGAAGATTCGTATTTTCACTCCGAACTTTTAATATTTTGAATTTGTAGAAATATGGAAAAGTAATATTTCTCTTTATCAGCAATGCGTGTTTTTACCAAGCGACAAAACCAATCTTTACATTTTTTAAAAATCTGGTTTGTTGTCACCGATAACGTTAAAACAGAAAATAGCTCCATTCATATTTTCACTCCGTCACGTTAGTATTTTGTTTTTTTAGAACAAATTGAAATGATATTTGTCATTTTAACAGTAATACGTGTTTTTACATAGCGACTAAACATATCCCAAAAACTTCCGCTGACGATAAAATAATAAATTACCATATAAAAATACGAATCATCCAATCATCCAGTCATCCAATCATCCAATTCCTGTATGCTGGTAAAATTGCTGGAGCTATACGGGTACAAGGTAACACTACATGTAAGGGTATTCGGGAACACAGGCACGATATATGAGCACACAGTAAACATACTGACCAAGCACCTAGGATTTGACAAAAAGAAAGCACTACACCTACTCAGAAAGATACGCGGCCTTGCTACAGGATATGCAGTAAGCCTTAACAGATTGTACAGAAGCAAGGTGGATAACAAACCGGACTGAAGGGAAATGGAACAAGAGTCATGGGGACGTAAAGCCCCACACCCCGAAAAAGGGTGTCTCTTCTTCTGCATACCAAGTTCCCAACCTACCAAAATGGCAAACGCATCGCGATACTGGCACTGAGCTTCCATCCTGTCAGGGGAATGTGAGAATGCTGCGAGGGGCTTCCCGGAAAGGTGCGTGACTATCTGAGTATGCTGCACGGGACTTCCCGGGGAGGTGATAAGCTGAGTATGCTGCACGGGGCTTCCCGGGGAGGTGACAATACGAGTATGCTGCACGGGGCTTCCCAAGCTGAATATTGCACGGGGCTTCCCGGGGACGGAGGTGACAATATGAGTATCGCACGGGGGCTTCCCGGGGAGCGAGGACAATACGGTATGCTGCAGGGCTTCCCGGGAGGTGACAATCTGAGTATGGGGCTTCCCGGGAGGTGACAATCTGAGTATCTTGCAAAGGGCTTCCCGGGTAGGTGACAATACGAGAATGCTGCAAGGGGCTTCCAGGGAGGTGACAATATGCGTATGCCTGCTTGGGCTTCCAGGAGGTGACAATATGCGTATGCTGCACGGGGCTTCCGGGAGGTGACAAGCTGAGTATACCGCACGGGGCTTCCCGGGGAGGTGACAATCTGAGTATGCTGCACGGGGCTTCCCGGGGAGGTGACAATATGAGTATGCTGCAAGGGGCTTCCCGGGGAGGTGACAAGCTGAGTATGCTGCATAGCTAGTGAAGGGGTTGCTAGAAAACTACGGCATGCTGGTATAGGATATTTTATACTACCACACAGTGTCCTGCCTACACTTTGATGGGGACTCTCTTCGATAAACGAATCATCAAACAAAGTAAACGGATATATGTACATGATATATAATTGTTGTAGGATGCTTTGCACTGTAGATACTCTTGGCAAGATATAATTATATGCTGATGCGCCACTTTGTAGCACTCCTAAGGTGCATGCTTCATGAATGCGTGGTTGATTTCTTTGAATTCAGTGAGCGGACGACAGAGATGGCGATATGCGAGTTTGCCTTTACTTTAATGAGTGAGCGGAGTGCAACAATGATGCGCACCGTGTTCCCCAATCATGAGCGCGACGCACGTCGGGAAGCCCAGGCAGGGCGCGTTGACATCGGAGCTGCTCGGGCAGGTCAAGTGCGTGCGCAGCTCGCGGCAGCAGTTCATGGCCTTGGAGTAGAAGAACCACACCGCGAAGAGTAGCATGCAGATGAAGGTGTTGGCCTGCACCAGGATGCGGTCGGACCGGGTGAAGGGCTCCGTTGCTGTGACCAAGAAGATGGCCGTGACCGGATGCGCTTTGACCACCCGGATGGCGCCACGTTTAAAGGAGGTCCCCAAGGATTTTGCACGTTTCGTTGCCTGTTTATCAGGCTTCAGAATTCGGCCAAACCTTTCCCGAAACGACTGTGTTCTACTTTTGAATTTGTTCTGAGACAGCTGTTGGGAGGCATACATGTCTGCGATGCGTGTCTCGTGATCTTCCTATAGCCAAACAAGGCCCTCCCACGCCCACCTTCTTAGTCACCTGTGATGATGATAAGTAATGTGTGTATGTGTGTGAGCACCGCATCCTGATATAAAGGCATGCCTTGCAAATGATGATTATTATATTCATGGCAAAGCGTCATGCTGCAGGTACTACTACTTTTGGTAAGAGGGGGATGCAGTGGAGACTATAAACCACAAGTGGGGCAATTTAACACAGCGTCCCAACCATACTTACAGCTGCTGTAGCGCTGTATCAAAAACATAATTAAAAAAACCACCCTTTTCGGGATGTGGGGCTTATAATCCCCGAAACTTAACTGCTGTTAACGTGCAGGGGTTCCGAGTGTTGTACTTTGTAAACCTAATAGAACGGGGTTCTCTGAAACCCAAAAAAGCAAAATGCATCAAATGGACAAGCGCGTGCGCAATCAACGCACCCGCACGCCGTAGATGCAGTGAGTGTTGGAAGCAGCCGATTGGAGGATCCCACAGCATGTTTCCAGATGCAGTGAGTGTTGGAAGCAGCCGATTGGAGGATCCCCACAGCATGTTTCCAGATGCAGTGAGTATTGGAAGCAGCTGATTGGAGGATCCCCACAGCATGCTCCAGATGCAGTGAGTGTTGGAAGCAGCCGGTTGGAGGATCCCCACAGCATGTTTCCAGATGCAGTGAGTATTGGAAGCAGCCGATTGGAGGATCCCCACAGGATGTTTCCAGATGCTTCTGCTGGCAATGGCATGTATCAACAATGCAACAATGTGTAACAATGGGAACCCGCTAAAATAACATCCTGTCAACTAATTAAAGTGACACTGAAACCCTAATATGCAGCCTAATACAACCCTATATACTATATAACCCTAATACGCTCCTTCATCTTCATGCACGTGATTGTTCACTGCGGAGACTTACCGTCCACTTATGCATGTGTTCGCCTGCAATATTCTCCAGATCTGGAAGGCAACTCTGCAGGGCGGGATATTCTTGGCACTGCCGAGCAATGTACTCCTCCGATTTGCTTTGAATAGTGATGCGGTTCCAAGTTGGGTCGTCGGGATTCTCAATCCAGGTGAAGGGAAAGGTCCTCAAGCGCTGCACGACCAGCAGCGTTGCCCATACATCGTGTGCCACCGTATATGACAAACCCGGTGAACCATGCCTCGTGGGTGCTGAGCTATTTGACGTGTTGTTCAGCGTTTCATCGAGGGCAAGTGCCTCTAGCAGCTGACTGGGCATGCTTTCCTCCAGCACCGCTGGATCAAATGGGGCCACAGGATTGATCAGCAAGTCTTCCAGCGGCCTCCCCGACTTGAGCACCGTAGCCAGGTGGATGGTCATCTTGTACGAGCCGTCGGATCGCTGCAAGAAAATCAGGTTCCACAGATGACTCCGCTGGTACCACCCGACGGTTCTGATCGAGTCTATGAGCACCTTGAAAGTGTTGACATACCTGCCATCGACAGCTCACCTTATTACATCATTACTTATCCACGACACCTTACTATCCACGACAGCTCACCTTACTATCCACAACAGCTCACCTTACATCATTAGCACTGCGATCCAGGAACTAGCTTGCACCCAGCGAGTTGCAAGCAGTAAGTTTTCAGGCGTGCAGAGTTGATGCGCCACGGGATTGCACACACACACACACAGACCCCAGCCTGCATCTTCGTGGCAGCAAAGACCGTTATCATTGTCATGGTGATGTATAAATATCTGGTCGTATAAATGAACAATCGTGAGGCAGGCGTCGCAAGATTCATATTTGCCTTGGAAGAGCCTTTTCAAATCAAGCACTAGACAGTCAAAAATAGAACGTATAGCGACTCGCCAGCTTCCGCGCACCAGTTCAAGGGAGGAAGAAAGCGGGCGCCAGACGTCCAAGGCAGCAGCGTGTCAGCCTCCTGCTGATGCAGTTTACAGTGAGCGGTCACAGCAAGGTAACGGTTGCGCCGCGGCGGCTGATACACAGGGACAATACGTAATGCTTACCAGGGAAATGGGCGGTCGCAGGGCATCTGCCACGGCAGCTGGCTGGCCTGCGCGGTCTGCATGTTGAGGTCCTCCTTGCTCAGGATGGCGTTCATGCTCAGGAAGGCCTGCACGATAGCAGTGCCCAGCATCCGCTCCACAGGCAAGTGCCGCTTCTCCCACTGTTTATCGCTACTTCTACTCTTCATTTTAGAGAGCTTCCCGCCTGCGTTCGACAGAGAGGCAGTACCTCGATGTTCGCCAACATCAGCATCGGCGGCGTCTTCGTCATCGCTGCATTCCGCCTGCATTTGCCGCGCTACCAATGCGCTAATCGATTTCCGCGAACTCTGGTGGCGCATGAGCTGGTTCATGGAGATGGACGTATTGAGCACGTTGATGCTCTTGGATGACATGAAGCTATTCTTACTGGAGAATCTATCACCCTTCTTCCACGAGGAAGGATATTTCCAGGAGAAGAAGTTGTGTTGCCCCTTGGTTGATGAACTCCGCCGCTTCGCTGATAGAGTCCACTTCGAGGACAGTGATTTCTCTGCATCTACGTTCCCTGATTGCCGCTGCTGGCTACCAGCTTTGCCTTTGTGTGAGATCGGCTCGATGCCAACCCCGGCCATGCCCTCTGTGACGGCCTGAGGTGACGAATGGACTTCTTTGGCGTCACTGTCAACTCCTGGTACTACCGCTTCTGACACATCCAGCGAATCCATTGCATCCAGGGCAAGCTGCTCGAGGTAGTTCAGAGGAATGCACAACTGGAGTCGAAAGACGTTGATCTGCATTGTCTTGAATAGCGCCCTCGCATTCAACACCCTGAGTTTCTTTCTGAAGATGGACATCTTTTGGATACTGGTACGAGATGGGAGATACGATGACCTCCCCTCATTGCTCGCATCATCGCCAGGCGGATCTGACTCGCCCACCGCTCGAAAGGGATTCCAATTCCGTCTCTTTTGGCTCGCAGGTTTCCGCAGCGTCATCATTCGCGCCGGATTATTGCGCCGGTTTATTCCTTTTCTGCTGCCGCTGTCATCATTCCTAGTATCATCACTGCCGCCGTCGCCGCCGCGAAGTCGCGCTAGAAGGTTTAGTGTCGTAGTTGCACTCTGCCACACTGACTTCTTGAGGGAGGGGCCCAAGCGGCGCTGATCTTGCTCCGCCGCGGTGATGGAGTCGCGCGAGTCACTCTGTTGATGATTACTGGATGATATTGCACGATTATTATACCTCCCGGCGATCAAACCCACGGTGCTGGCTTCGCTTTTATAGGTCCACATGCTCGTCAGTGTGTCTGCCGATTCCGCCGGCCTCTCAACTTGCGAGTGTTGAGCGCGCAAGGACGCGATCTCACTCAACGGGTATGAAGCGTCTGATTGAAATTTGCCAGGGCCCACAGAACCTGTGGCAACGTCAAGGAAGCAATCGGCCTTGCCCTCCGCCGCCAGGCTGCTACCATCGCAACAAGAGCTTTGCAACGCGGTGTAGGATGACTCTGTGACACTGGAGCTTTGCATCGCGGTGTAGTATGACTCTGTGACAGCGACACTGCCAGTTGTATGATGGGAACTGTCTTTATCGTTGATATCAGATGCCGCTCCCGCCTCTGCATGCCCTGCATGTGTTTGGTCATAAAAATCGTCCATGATGCTGGTGAGAAACGCGTTAGCAGGCTGCTGAAGATGGGAAATAGTGCGCCATAATGCCATGTGCGGAAAACTTCTATGCTCTCTGAGAGTAGAGGCTACGGTTGCATGTTTTCTCAACGGAAATGGAGATGGAGATGGAGATGGAGATGGAGATGGAGATGGAGATGGAGATGGAGAGCTCAGCCTACATGTGGGCATACTGTCAGCCGCTTCATCAGCCTCCACGTGGACGATACGTGATGCCTGCCACTCAGAACTTATCAATATTGGCAGTGAAGTGACAATTGTGTCGCGTGTTGTATGATTCTTTGCTGGCACATGTCCGGTTTGCTGGATCGGTGACTTTACCACTGCCTCTCTATCGCGGCTGGCATCCCAACGTCCGGCATACTGGCCAACTGATACTTTGAGCTGCTGCTGCGGATGCGAGTGAGGAGATGATGAGCAGGTCTTACCATTTGTGATATGACAAGCCATTCCTGAGTTGGTGCCGCAAACGGCATTGTTGTCACCATTTCTATTGCAGATGTCTGCATTGAGGCCGTCGACTGAATTAACATCGACTGCATCCCCGGCGTCCACCGGCTGAACTGCCGTGTCTCCGAGTGGCTGCCTCGACTGCGCACCTGGAAGCTGAGTGCCGGCAGACGTAGCATCATCAGCGGCATCGGCGGCGACCGCAGCAGCAGCAGCAGCACCACCACCACCACGATTACCACCACCACCAGCGGCATTTGCGGGCGTATCTATTAAAGTATCGCTTGTGCATGCACAGTTGTCTGCTGCAGGCACATGCCCCAGTTGCTCAGTCGGTGACTTCACCATCACTGCATCTCTATTGCCGCTGACATCTGTCATCTGTCTGTCATACTGGTCAGCATCCGCTTGTAGCTGCTGCTGCGGATGCAGGTGACTGGATGAGCTTACCATACTCTTGGCGATATGATTGTCAACATTTTGATTGTGAGTGTCGGCGTCATCATCAAGTAGTGAAATGCCTGCTACTGCATCCACGGTTGCCAGCTGAGCTACGGCATCTCCGAGAGACTGCCTCCTTCGCGCACGTCCCCGAGTACTCCGAGTGCCGGCAGACGTGGCAGGAGAGCCCCCGCCGCCATCACCACTCCCACAAGCATTCGCGGGCTCATCGTCCTGATGTCGTATATCGCTATTATCATTCTGCTGAGTATTGGTGGGGCTGTCAGAAGTGCCAGGGCGGTGGTGAGGGTCGTCAACGTTATCCACAAGGCTCCAGCTCCACACGTCATCCAGTGACCGAAAGGTGCCGCCAATCGGGTTCACGAGTGTCGTCAAGAGCTGCATCCGCTCGCGGTTATGAAAATGGTTGGAGACGCAGAATAGCAGGCCCGCCCCGAGCATGAATATGGACAACACGATCAAAAGAACGGCCGACTCTGTGATCCCGGCGATACTCAAATCCGTAGCATCATTGCTGTCGAAGGTCTCCATCTTGGTTGGGAATCGCCTATTGCCGAAGCGCGTGCTCTGCGCAGCCGCGAAGTCGGTCAGGTGCGTGCACATGCACCCAAGCTGGTCCGTCCACACACAGTCGGGTCCCACAAACGCCTGTAGCCACCAATCCCACCAGCAGCCGACTTCGTTTCGTGGCTCTGAGATCCCGCATCCCTCCCCAACATAAGTGCGCAGGCGCTTGCTAGCCAATCCCGTGGCGAGAGCATACTGTGCAGCAGCCTCGTGGTCCACCCACACCTCCCGGCAGTTTGCAAGAAGAGAGGTGTTCGTCAAACCCCAAGCAGCCTCCAGCAGACCCTCGAGCATCGATACGTTTGCCTCACGCCAGTACGTCGAAGTTCCGGCTGGGAGAGGGTTTGGCAGTGTTGTGCATCCTTCGGTGCTGTAATAACCTCCGCCGGCCTCGTACTCTCCGCGTGTGCCTTCAAAGAAGAACGCGCACTGATCAGCAGTGATGTGGGAATTTGTATGTGCAGTATTTCCGTTGCCATTGTCTTCCCATGCTGCCCCCATGGGCCCGGTCATGGCTGCAGTTTGCATATCCGCTCCCAGAACGTCAGACAGTGGCTGAGAACTCACTTCGTCGACACTGTTATTAGGCACACGGAAGGCGAGGGAGAAGGTGAATGCCTCTTCAAGGCCATGCACTCTGAGGGCGTCCTCCTCCCTCGTCCCATTGTACAACGAAATTGACGTCACGTTGGAACTCATGTAGCCGCTCGTCAATTTGCCGGATGACGATAGCAGAGAAATACGTCTGCTGCTGGCTCTAGCTTCATCGCCGTCTTCATGTCTACTACTGCTGTCAGTGGTGGTGTTGTGCGGATCAATCATCGTGCTGACGACTGCGGTGTACACCACACCTGACGATGCGCCAGGGTCCTCCAGGAGGGCACTTGCTAAGGAGCGCGGAAAAGCCACGACCACCCCGCTAGGGGATTCCAGCGGTTCGTTGAAGAGACGTGCCGCGTCCGAGGTCATGTCATCGCACTGCGCCACGGATGACACCGCGCTGGAGGCCACCACCGCCGGTTGCTCTCCCGGCACCATGTGCTGCATGGCGGAGAAAGCGATCCCGTGCATGACCGCGACCGCCGCAGCCACCTCGACGTTTTGGTCGCTGGTCCCTGCCACGCTGTAGACTGCTCCACTCAGACTATCGGCGATGGCTTGGGCAGCTATCGCGCTAAGCACTCTAAGCGGCGGTGCAGTGCTGCTGCTGGGGGATCGTGACGATGCGTGATGCGTTTCACGGGTACTTGTCACGAGGGAGTCTCCGAGTGCTAGGACATCGGATCGAGATGCGGCCGTGAGTTCTGCAGGCGATTGCGCGACGGACACCATTAACTCTGCCACGCGGGTGATCGTGTCCGTGGACATGGGCAGCAGGCTCGTCCACACCTCCATGCTCAAACTCATCATCGTCTCTCGCTGCGCCTGGCTGGCTCTCAGTCGAGCCTCTTCTTCCCTGGTCGTGTTCAGGATGCTTCCACCACCCCCAGATAGCTTACGGCGGTTATGATTAGCATTGTGGAACAGAAGAGATCGGTGTCTCCTTTCACTCTCAGATGCTGAGCTGTTCTGAGATGCAGTGGCGGCATCGTTGAGCAGTGACGCCATGGACAAGACAACATCGCAGGGATCCTGACCGTTCATCAACGCCTGGGTGGCACCATCCAGGGCATCTTCCACGTACCGCTCCTGCGCGGCTCCGTTTTGGATTGCAAGCGGCTTCACCGTTAGATTCTGCGCTGCTGACGTGGCCGCACCGAGAGAATCTTTCACGAACAGGTGGACAGTCACGAGGTTCAGGTGTTCCTCGATGCCAGATGATGCAAGGAGTTGCTGAAATGTGCCGGATGGCTGCCACTGTGTCAGCATCACAGGTGCGCTGCCACCCGAGACGCCAACCACAGCATACCGCAGTTGGAACCACAGCGGCAGGTCCTCTGGGTCGTCCTCCCAACCACTCCCCTCGTGCAGAAACTCGGTCTCGTACATGAAACCCTCTGCGGGAGTGACGCGAAACTTGCCGGAGTGAGGTGGGGAGTTTGTGGTAACGTCCATCGAGATCCACGCGATTCCGATTGAATCTGCGGCCGAGAGCTTGAAACGATACGTGCTTCCTTCCGCCAGCACATTGGGATGGATCACCAGATCGAAAGAGTTCAATGGTGTGGACGCCGCCTCGGTGAGATTGGCTATCTCGGGGGTCGCGCTGTCTCCAGGCTCGACCGTCCAGGTGAGGCTCAGAGTCTCCGGGTGCGCTGACGTCACCTGCGAGGTCAAGGTCAGCTTCGTGCCAGCGTCGTGCTTTCGGTGAAGGAGGGGCACAATCGTTGGCACGGGTAGCTCTTCCAGGACTATGGTTAAGATTGTGCTCGCGTTTGCTGTTCTCAGAACCTTCTTCGCGAGACAGATGAGGCGATACTCCGCGCCTTCAGCGCTACCCTGAAGTGCGAGGGATAATCGAGGACCAATCAAATTGCTCTGCGAAAGTAGCCGGCCTGTCACATCCCGGCAGTAGTTGTCAGCAGTGTCATTGCTGGCGCCGTTGCTGATCCTTGCGCACATCCAGGTGAAGGTCACCGCACCATCCTCTCCATCCGGGTCATAGCTGCTGCTCGCATCGAGCACCACCGGTAGACCCTCTCCGGTTCTGACCGCGCCTCCTTGAATGAGCACCACCAGGGGCTGCGAGATCACTGAGAAGTGCGTCTCGACGGCCGCCGTTACCTTGGAATTGCCATTCAGGGTTGCAGTGAGCTGCATTGTGTATTGCACGCGAGAGGTCAAGGTGCCCTCTGGTAAGTACAATAGCAGGGTCTCGCGTTTGTTGATATCAGAGTCGAGGTCGGCCACCACTCCCTCCGAGGTCACGCCTCTCCACATATACTGCACTCCCTGTTATGATCAACAAAAAAGTACCCGCGCCAATAAGTAATAAGCAATATGATATGTGAAGGATGGGATCAGAAGCACGCTCGTCATCCATCGATATATCATATCCATTCATACCAGATAGTTTCCCTCCCGTATAGTCTGATAGAAATATGGAATCACAACTTCCACCCACGGGCGAGCAGCGCAGACACGATTCATGCCGTCGATATGCCCGGATGATTCATCGCATGTTTTTTGATGGGTCAGATAGAACCAGCTACGTACGTGCCCTGACACCTGACCTCCAGCCAAAGGGTCATACAAACATGATGATACGATGCATACAAAAGTGACACCGTACAGGACAATGATGCATGGTGGTCGTCACCCGTCGTATCACGTCTTCATTTCATCGAGGGCTGCGTGTGCTGGAAGGGGCGTGAAGATGCGCGCCGCCACACCTGGGAGAGGGTGCAGCTCGGCTCATCCAGTCCCGTGAAGACAGCTGCAAGCTGATTTTGCTGTGATCGCTTCATCTTCCCATTGACAGTGGTGCTCATTGCTGGGTCCATACGGATTGACAATGTACAGAGCTCGCACGTGGCACCATCGCCACGATATCCCTCAGGACAGCTCTGGCAAGTCCGGCCGACGCCAGGGGCAGGTATGTCAACGCACTCCACCCCAGGGAAGCATGGATCTCGAGCGCATCCGTCTTCGTCGACGCACGCAGTGTCGCCCGTGCCAGAATAGCCCGGAGGGCAGGCGCTGCACTGCAATGCCGTGGCAACACTGTTTGGGCTACAATCCGTGAGCAGGTCGCAGTTTCCATTCTCCACGTCACAACTGACTCCAGGACGGCAGTCTGTTTCTCCGGTGCCCAGAAAGCTTCTTCCGTCAACCTGCGCCGCATCGATGAGACGGCTTTGAGCACAAGTGACAGTCGCCACGTAGCTCGTGTCCCAAAAATATAAAATACAATAGATTGAATCAGATCAGCTGTTCACGCTTCGGACACGTCGCGCTGCTTCCAGTCTCAGCTACGTCCAGTGACAGCTACAGGGGGCTACAGGCACAGGCAGTCACATACCAAATGCATCGGATGGTAAGCTTTCTTTATTTATCGCCAAGCTGAGTGGTTTTATCATCGATGCATGATTGACATGATCATATCAGCTTTATCCCTCGAGTGAAAGCATGCACATGCACCGGATGCGCTCGATGACGTGCCTGTGGGGCATGCTCGATGCATGGCATGCACGTACATGTTTGCTGCGATAAACCTCTAGCTGGAGTCAACGGGTATCGGACAGATGCAATCTGGTGGGCTCTAGGTGCTGGATGCGGTAGAGCATGCGACGGATGTAGATATATGCATTCTTGACTTGAACTCCAGGGGGAACCCACAACCTGGACCCACCAACTGAAAAAAGAGCACGTCTTCCGGTGGGAGGCACACCATGACCAAGCACAACAAACGGAAGAAGAGCATACAATAACACGAGACCCGACGCCCAACCCACAGCAACGGGCCGACCAGGCCCGAGAGGAAGAGAACAGGCGAATAAAGGCCATGATGGAACAGCAAGAAGAAGAGGAGATACTCCGAATGCAGGAAGAGGAGGAACACCATGAACCCTGGGGAGAGATGGACAAAACAGTCCACACCCAAGGAGGCAACCCCCAACCCGCAGAGGCGTCATCACAGCCCTCTGAGGAGGGAGAGATATTTGAGAAGCTCAATGAGCTCGTAGAACGACTGGAAGTGCCCCAGGAGAAACGAAACGAAGAAGAGGTCTTTGAAATACTCAATGAACTCATTGAGCAGCAGGAAGCACCACAAGGGGAGCTGGAGAATGGACGACGAACCCACCATGACAGAGTCACGGAGGAGTCCAGAGTCCATGCGATGATGGCGGACCCGGCACCCAGAACAAGATGGAATCAACGGAAGCACGACATGACAAACCACAGAATGAAAAACAGAAACGCCCCCCCGGTCAAGGAGGGCAAGGTCACCAAAGATTGGCTGAACAAAACGATGGAACACCTCAAGGGAGACAAGCCACTACACAAAATAGCGAATGACTTCTGGAAACGGGCCACCTACGCGGTGCGCAAAACGATACTGAAATGCAGACTAAGAATACTGCCAGCGCAAGATTACGAGACGGCGAAAAGCTCCACAGAAGCGGGCGGGAAATGCACCCTGGAAGGCTGCGGACACCCAAGGGTGGACTATGCCAAAGGCTTCCTCATGAGAGTGGGACACGCACTAGGTGGGTGCAACAACCCAAGGATGCGTGGAATGTTCTCGGACAGGGCGGACGCACATGCGGACGAACTGGAACACATACTTGACCACCACAGAAAAGGGGTATGCAAGGTCCTCGCCTACACCGGAAGAAAGAGAGACCCGGGGGTCAAGCCAAGGGTGCTCCCAAACTACATACTCACCAGAGGACAATGCCGACATGACGGCAAGGACAACCCAGGTAAAAACGATGGGCCTGACACCATACCGAGCTTCGTAGACATGGTAATGATAGAGGGCCTGGAAGACCTGGAAGACGGGTGGGAATGCACACAACATGAGGCACCGGAAAAAGTCAAAAACCTACACCTCATAGAGATAGCTCACACCGACGACGAAAAATGGGGTCCCAAACTCCTAGAAAAATACATGAAATACGGACCACTGCTACAACTGCTACGCGGACACGGCTTCCGCGCCAAGCTCCACGTCTTCGCAGTGGGCAGAACAGGCACAGTATACAAACACAACCAGGATATACTCGAGCAGCTAGGGCTTAACAGAAAAGAAGCCACACAAGCACTACGACGGATACATGACCTGACAGTGGACTATGCACACAGCACCTACCAGCTGTACAGAAGACTCAGACAAGAAAAACAAGAGGAAGAAGCAGATGGAAACCACCCGGTGTAAATTGTCCCAACAAGGCCGCCACTTGTGGCGGTCCGGCCCAGCGTAGGGCCGGGGAAATTAATTTACTCATACGCCCGACGGGCGTGGTTTTTTCTTTTTTCTTTTCTTGACTTGAAAGTGATCAACACCTCATCCGCGCAACATCAGAATTGCATTGATGCGATGTGCGCACCTCTGGGCATGCCGTGCAATAGGCTGCTCCCGGGACGTTGACGCAGCTCGTTCTCAATCCGGCGACTTCACTTGAGATCCAACAGCCACCGTTGGGTTGCTCCTGGCACTCGTCGATGTCAATGCAGCCTTCTCCATCTGCTGCTGCCCGAAAACCACGCGGGCACTCTCCACAGGTGCGCCCAGTTCCTGGCGCGGGCACGTCTTTGCACGTCTGGGCAAGGCGGGCGTCATTGTCACTGCTCCAGCACGGCTGGCTAGCACATCCATCCACTTCAACGCAGCGCTGCTGAGAAATAAATTCTCCTGCAACGATCGAGGGTGATGACTCCGTCACTGGTTCAAGCCCGCTTGGACACGCCCCACACACCACCGCGTCGGTCTGCATATCCATCACACATGCCACCGCCCGATCGCATCCACCGTTTGTGCCTGATGAACAAAGGTTCTCCCGGCACGTACTCCCATTTCCCACCATGCCCGGGGGACACGTAGCGCACGAGAATCCGATGCCTGGTGCTGCCACGTCGACACAGCCACCTGCGTAGCAACCATCGAGGCCTGGCCCCGTTTGGCAGCCATCTTCATCCACGCACCCGGTCGCCCCAGATCCAGTATAGCCTTCCGGGCACTCCCCGCACATCTGCTCCGCATCGTCGTCGCTGCACTCAGTCAGAATGTCACACCCGCCGTTGTCATACTCGCAGCTAGTGACGGGCAAGCAGTATGTGTCCAAGCTCCCTCGCATTCCTTCAGGGCAATCTCGGCATGTCATACGGTCCGGTGACATTTGCTGGCATGGTGGCGGCGGGGGCGGTGGCGGTGGAAGCTTGCCATCTTCGCTCAGCGAGTTCGCCGTAGGTGTCTGTGTGAGATGGGATACTAGGCCACCGTTGCTTGACAACGAGATGGGAGATACCGTCATCGTGGATGTAACGCTTGTCAGATTGTTATCATCACTGGCGCTCGTGTTCCGCGACACTGATGCAACGGGTAACATCGTAGGCACCTGCGATGGCGCAAACGTTGGGTTTGGTGGACTCTCAGGTGGTGGGGATTGGGGGGTAATGGGAGCGCAGGAGGGGGCATTGGAGGAGAGGAAATGGCGGAGGTGACGCTGGTGGAGGGGATGAGGAGAAGTAGGCATGTCGGGAGAAGGAGGAGGCGGTTGGGGAGGGGAGGTGGGAGAGGAGGTGGAGGAGATGGTTCGGGAGGGGTGGCGACGGAGGGGTGGGAGGGGTGGGTGTGGGGGCGGAGAGGGTGGGGGGGATGGGCTTGGAGGGAGAGGGGAGGGCTTGGAGGGGGGCTTGGTGGAAAAGGAGGGGGAGATGGCGGTGGTAATGGTGGGGGTGAAGGGGGAGGTGAGTAGACCATCTCGTACAAAGAACTGGATACAAAGGAGCATGTGATATCCCCAAACTCCTCAAAAGATACGAAGACAAATACTGAACTTGGCGACGATGATAACGATGACGAAAAGTTTTCTGGAGTATTAGAGGCGGATGAGGGGAAGTACACTGCCGAGGAGACACTCGCACTGCCACTAGCAATGCTGTTGATCGATACGTCAGAAGAGGCAACACCGGCAGCGGAGGCCATCTGCATGTTAAAGTCGGCGTTGAATGACGTACTGAAGCTCGAATCAGTAAATGCGGACATTGATAGAGCAGAGAACGTGATGGTTGAGGAGACTCCCGTTACGGTTACCACACCCGGAGGAGGGCACGGAGATGGTGGCGGAGATGGCAGGGGTGGGGGGTATGGAGGAGGAGAATGAGGAGGGGGGCTGGGCGCTGGTGGTGGTGGGCTTGGAGGAGGCGGGCTGGGCGGTGGTGGAGGGCTTGGAGGGAGGCGGGCTTGGTGGTGGTGGAGGGCTTGGAGGAGGTGGGCTTGGCAGGCGGGCTTGGTGGTGGGGGATTTAGTGGTGGTGGGCTTGGAGGAGGCGGCTTGGTGGTGGTGGAGGGCTTGGAGGAGGCAGGCTTGGTGGTGGTGGTGGGCTTGGAGGAGGCGGGCTGGGTGGTGGTGGTGGGCTTGGAGGAGGCGGGCTGGGTGAAGGCGGGGAGAAGGCGGGGGTGGGGAAGGGGTGGTGGGGGAAGGGGTGGTGGAGCAGAGTATACACTCACTCGTCCCCATACGTGACTTGCCGGAACACCAGTGCTCGTCTTATATCGGAGAGTCCCGTTGATGGTGTACTCGCCCACATCAAATCCACACAGGTCAAGTGTGCAGACGGTCGCGTTGTTTTCACACATCTCTGTGCGATGCGATGTCCAGAAAAGAAAGCTTGGGCCAGATGCTGTGCTCAAGGAAATGTTATCCACTCCAGCCTCAAATATCGTACGGACACAGGTCAATGTGGAGTTCTCCTGCACGGAATAAGCAAGAGGCACGCTCAGTCAATGTTCTCACTGCTGATATGTTGTTGTAGCTGTGCACGAAGAATTTCGAAATTCGGACCATCGGATAAAACCTTGCGAGTAGTCTCACTAGTTTAAGGAACAAGGTCTTCGTCAGTTGAAGTCCATAAGAACAGTATATGTGACGGTGACCAGCGAGTTGTATCACTGTGAGGACGCATGGCGGCTACTCAAGAGGCTGGTTAGAGACATGCAACGCAAAGGAGCAGAGGATTCACAATATGCAACGCAAAGGAGCGCAGGATTCACAATATGCAACGCAAA
>LGRX02010650.1:0-12987 GCA_001247695.2 Cymbomonas tetramitiformis
AAATGGGCAGAAAATTTTCCCCAAGTCGGGTAGATTTCATCTGTCATTGAGTGCAACTGTAAAGTTCCGGAATGCTTCTCGCATCCACTGGGATGATGGTGGCTTTTGTTGGCGGGCCTTATGCCGCTCAGGATGTGTACATATAACCACTACTGTTTATAAGGACGAAGCTAGGCAAATTACTTACTATTTTCTTACTGACATAATCAATCAAAGGTATATTGTGATTGGTGAGCTAAAGTTATCACCAATCATAGTGTTGTATGATGACACGATGCCATCGTCCGAAATTTTGGATTGCCTACGGCTTATTGTATAAAACGAATCGTCATTGTGTCGTGATTCTGGATTGTGTCATCGCAAACGAGTCGCCATCGTCAACTTGAATCGCGAGTCGTGATGTGATACCATACACCATTCAACAGATCGACCGTTTATTTCCCTCGCATTTCATGTTGACCTAGTGGAGACCTTTAGATCGACAGGCCTAGAATATGTATATATGTATATATATGCATGTTCCCATGTTCTGATTGTCTTGGAGTCATCCCACAAAAGCCCCACTTGAGGTCGACGCCTGATTGCCCCATCCCACAGCCGAGATATTCTCACCTTCTACCATGCCCATGGTGTGATTGAAGACTCCTTTTGGCCGGTTCGGTTGCGCCTTCCTCCTTGCACCTCCTTTGAAGCTCGGAGTCCGATGGCTAATTGATGCCCTCGGCGAGGCCCCAAGTGCAAAAAGGTCATTGCGCCCCCCAAAAGGCTCAAGAAGCTGTGTGGCATCAGCTCTTGAAGCTATGTGGCATCAGCTCTTGAAGCTGTGTGGCATCAGCTCTTGAAGCTGTGTGGCATCAGCTCTTGAAGCTGTGTGCTCCCACAGAGGCGATGCGCAGCGCAACCTGACATATGAAGGGTGGTTTGCAGATGGAAGCAAAGCGCGTCCCCTTGACGACATGCATGGGGATGACTGGCAACGTGGCACTCAGTGGCGAGCTCAGTGGCGGCTTGCGTGTCTGGGACGCTGGCACCGGTCGCCGACTTGGGAAGCTTCCTGGTAATGGTGGTTGTCCTGTGACAGCGTTGGCACTGGACCCCGACGCGTCATGCGCAATCTCAGGCGATGCGGACGGTGCAGTGCGATTTTGGGAGCTGGATGCTTTCAAGCTTTTGGGCACGCAGCGAGGCCACACTGCAGGTGGGCATTGCGGACACGCTCCAGTGGTTGCCACAACAAGTGGCTTGAGGCTCTGACGCACGTCATGCGCGCGCGCCTACATGTCACGCATGCGGCGCGCAAATCCACATCATCCGTGCCACGGTGATAGCGTGATCTGCAAACATCCTGGCGCCCTTCAAACCCTCCGCGTAACCCATTGCTTGTGACTGGATGTTAGCCCATTGCTTGTGATTAGACGAGGTGTACAGACAGGCCTGGCTCACGTGGCAAATCGGAGGGAGGTGGCACAGGTGCCATCACCGGAGCTCTGTTGCACCCGCACGAGGCGCGCGCAGTGACGGCGTGTACAGAGGGCCTCCTGCACGTGTGGGAAAACCCTTTTTCCGGGCATCAGGGCAACCTGGCGACGACGACGCTAACTTTGAACCCGTTCCCGGTGGTGCCGGTGTTGGCCCTCGCCGACGACGGGCTCACTCGGGATGAGTACACAGCTTTCTGTGGGCTGGACTTGGCTGGGGGGGGGCTTGGGGTGTGGGACCTCGAGGAGGGCCGCCTGGTGCATGTGGCAAGCGGGTTGTGGGCGGCCGAGCAGAACCCGGAGGTGCAGGGGGAGTGCCACGGCATGGGGCTGGCGGCGCATGGCGGTCTTTTGGCCTGCGCTGCCGCATGGGGGAACGGCAGCTGCAGCGCCGGTCTGTGCGACTGGCGCACCTTGAGCCGTGGCCCCACCGTGAATCTGGTGAACACCGCGGAGTGCCCGCAATGGGGCTGTGGGGACTCGACATTGGCGGCGGACGCCCCGCCAGACGCTTCATATTCGGTGCGCATGCCTCTTAGCTATCTTCGGGTATGAATTGCGTCAGCTTCCATGATGCAGTCCTGATGCAGTATGGGGTCGCGTGTCAGAGCCGCCGAGACGCCTCGCAGCCAGTGCCCTCCCTCCATAGCTGCGAATCATTGTAAAGTTGGCGGAGCCCTGCAGCAGAGGAACAGCTCCTGACTTTTGGGCTCTTGCAGCAGCCCCTAGCCGCAGAGACCTCCCGAGGCCCGCCGCAGATGCGATGCTGCATGCCATTGGATGCCCCCCGCGCACTCCCCTCCCATGCGCATGATGCCAAGCTCTTGCCAGCCGCACCGGCATCCGCCTGCGCGGTGCAGGGCGCCAGGTGGCGCCCGCACAAGCTGGTTGTGCCTGGGAGTAGCTGAGGGGCAGGACGTGGAGGGGTGGTGATTTGGGGCCCCATCGAGCAGAGAGCACCGTGGTATCAGCAGTGGCAGCAGGCCATGCCTACGTGTCTTTCCAAGCGACCGTCTGTGCTGCTGGATGACTGTCAGCTCACGATCGCTCACGGCGCTCACATCCGTCTGTTTGACATTCGCCACACCGCATGTGCTCTTGCGGTACGGCCCAGCTTAGCGCGGAGCGACCACAGACTCAGACTCAGACCACTTGATGGCCGCGCTGCGAGCGATCTCAGACCACTCGATGGCCGCGCTGCGAGCGATCTCAGACCACTCGATGGCCGCGCTGCGAGCGATCTCAGACCACTCGATGGCCGCGCTGCGGCAGTCTCAGACCACTCGATGGCAGCTGCGAGCGTCTCAGGCCTCCTCGATGGCCGCTGCGGGCGATCTCAGACCGCCCGTGGCCGGCTGCGGCCTGATCTCACACCACTCGATGGCCGCGCTGCGGGATGCCAGACCACTCGATGGCCGCGCTCGCGGCGATCTCCAGACCACTCCGATGGCCGCGCTGCGGCGAATCTCCAGACCACTCAATGGCATCGATGCGAGCGATCTCAGACCACTCGGTGGCCGCTGCGGCTGATCTCAGACCACTTGATGGCCGCGATGCGGCGATCTCAGACCACTCGATGGCCGCTGCGGCTGATCTCAGACCACTTTCGATTGCGCGTGCGGCGATCTCAGACCACTCGATGGCCGCGATGCGAGCGATCTCAGACCACTCGATGGCCGCGCTGCGAGCGATCTCAGACCACTCGATTGCCGCGCTGCGAGCGATCTCAGACCACTCGATGGTCGCGCTGCGAGCGATCTCAGACCACTCGATGGCGCGCTGCGAGCGATCTCAGCCCACTCGATGGCAGCGCTGCGATCGATCTCAGACCACTCGATGGCAGCGCTGCGAGCGATCTCAGACCACTCGATGGCAGCGCTGCGAGCGATCTCAGACCACTCGATGGCCACGCTGCGAGCGATCTCAGACCACTCGATGGCCGCGCTGCGAGCGATCTCAGACCACTCGATGGCAGCGCTGCGAGCGATCTCAGACCACTCGATGTGGTAGCCTGGCTTTGGTAGGCGCGCCTCATCCTATTTGGTGCGTGCAGGCAATAGCAGACGGCATGGAGATGGACAGCCACAGCCCGATTTTGCTGCGCTGCTTGGAGCCCTCATGGCAGCGTGCCATGCAGCCGGCCAGTGCGTTCCCCACAATTTGCCCGTCGCCACCCCTCGAAGCACATCTTCGTGGTCGCGCTGCTGCGCTGCGGTACCTTCTAGGCACTGCAAGTCTGGCTGACCGCTTAGAGCCTGGGAGAGCCCGGGACGCGAGGGAGGCGAGCTGCCCGAGGGTGCGCGGAGTGGCGAGGGAGGCGAGCTGCCCGAGGGTGCGCTGAGTGGCGAGGGAGGCGAGCTGCCCGAGGGTGCGCGGCGTGGCGAGGGAGGCGAGCTGCCCGAGGGTGCGCGGAGTGGCGAGGGAGGCGAGCTGCCCGAGGGTGCGCGGAGTGGCGAGGGAGGCGAGCTGCCCGAGGGTGCGCGGAGTGGCGAGGGAGGCGAGCTCCCCGAGGGTGCGCGGAGTGGCGAGGGAGGCGAGCTCCCCGAGGGTGCGCGGAGTGGCGCATGCTCTGCCACTGCTGGAGTGCTCTCAGACCAGACACTTCCGGGCATGGGTATCAACCGGAGTTGCGGTTGGTCGGGGTGTGAGGGCTGCAGGGGGGAACGAAGGGACAGCAGTGACGTGCATGGCAATGGGGGAGGGGCCTGCTGTGGTGGCCGGCCTGATGAGCGGCGGCACCAGTCGCTGGGACTTCTGCTTGCAGCGAAATTCCGACGGCACTTCGGTGCTGCTCTCCCCCTCGCCCGTGCAATGGCAGCTGTGCAGTATTATAAGATGCGGAGTCTGTGGACTTGATCGGCCTCACCCTGACTTTGTTAAGAGGGACTGAGTTTGGAATCTTGCTTGGCTCCGACAGAACTCTGTAAGAGGTCAACAAGACGTACGCGTGTGTGATAGTGATTTCATCCGCCCTTGCTGCAAGGAGAGGCAGAGGGTGGTGATGTCTACGTTCGGTGGCTTCCCTTGCTTCTGCGGGGAGCACTCTGGTGCCCGCATTTGTTCTTTCCGTTCACTGGTTACGAGCACTTAGGTGTCCGTGTTTGGTTTTTTCCCGTCAGACAACCATGCCGGCGACAGATGGCAAAATTTTGGGGTGCCCAGAACGAATAGGGGAGACCTTGGTGGAGCGTGCGCCGCAGCTGGGCATCCCCCGTCTGGTTTGAAACCTTTAGCTTGGCTGGGCTTGAGCACTGGATTGGAATATTTCCATGACGGACCTGCGGTGCAAAGCTGGACGAGCTCCCAGCTGCCCCATATTTTCGGCTGTGGATCGTGTTTGTGATGGGTTCACTTTGCGCTTGGTTTGGGATGTGTCGAAGTGAATGGTATCTTGCCACGGCCCCGCCCTGAATGATGCTTCCGGTAAAAGATTCCCTATGCTGACCGTGCGAGCTAGGCACAAAAAGTCGCGCGGGTTGAGCAGATTCCATATGTCTGAAGTACATCTGTAAAATTCCTGAATGCTCATCAAAAGCCCACTGGGATGATGGTGGGCTGGCTTTTGTTGGTGGCCGTTCAGTGTGGGATAGTTTTTTGGTTATATTCCATTGGGGGAGGTTAAGGGGAGCACGGTCTGCTTCATCAGGGTCGGAGCTCTGGCCGTAAGAAGCATCGGGACAGCGCAGATGGGCCCCTCAAGGTTTGCACTGCAATGATGAGGAATCTAAGCATCAAGTTATTTTGTCCCGACTGAGCTTTTGCAGTGAGCATTGCGTGCTTGATACAGCCTCCAAATGTGTCCATTCTTTCCTGGCTCTCATCACCTCGTTCAAATCTGACCAGGGTTCTCTACCTCCCAGCACCTCGTCCTACCTTGTCCTATGATGGCTTTCGTTCATGATGTCGGTTTCTGGTTTGCAGGATGACAAGAGTCGCAGATATCCCAAGCGTGGTGGTTTTCCAGGGAAAAAGAACCGCTAGTTTAATAGAAATATTGGGATGACAACTTGAGGATGGTTAGGTTCGACTGGGTGTTGCACACAATAGTGTGCATTGTTGGTTTTGTCTCCCGAAGGGGCTTGTGTTAACTGATGAAGTATTAGAATAGAGATTGTGTGTTTTCTACACGCATATACCCTCTGGATATGAAGGCCTTTGCCTGGATGCCAACGCCAAGTCAACCAAGTAAAGTTGTTAGTTACCGCAGATGTGATGTTATCACTTTACTTATGTGCATGCGTCCAGCAGCACATAAAGCAAGCTCACATCATCCAGTTACGCATACACTCCCTGCATCCACCGGGATCGATGCTGCTCCTGAAAGCGATGAGCAGAGCAATCAGAAAGTGCAGGAGTACTAGGCTAATTCGTCTGCATATCTAGCATGCATGGAATTGATGATAAAATGGTGTGTCCGCAGCGCCATCGTGTTCTTAATTAACCGGATATATATTGAGTCCTTATTTGCAGATCATCCTTAGACAACATATAATGTACTCGCATCTGGTCTGCTCCAAAACCGATTAGCTGATCTGCGCCGCAGATATATTTGAGGGGTTATTGTTTGGAAGGCGGCCGTCCACTTGTTTGCACGGAATTCGGCAGCGTCGAGCCTTGCGCGCAGGGGAGCGTATCCACTATCGCACATAGCACTGCGCATGCAACAGTCGATAAGTATACACTAGATGGCGAACGGCGGCGGAACGTACATGTCATGAATCACGTGAAAATTCAAATTTCACTCCCCGCCAAACGTCAAATACATCATCCTCGTTCAAAATCACATTTATTTTGCCTCGGCCTCGATATGTTTATGATTGATGTTCGACCATCATACGCGCATACGACGACGCGAATACGGCTCGGTGACCAGCTAGCCGCGGCACCGACTTGATTTTGGATTTTCAATGGACATATATCCAAGGAGCGGTATCGTTCTAAAATTTGCTTAATATCGGTTGCACGTGATAGTTCGGTTTTTTTCTCTATCAATTATTGGCATCAGTTGGATGATATCCATTTCTCACGATTTATATACGAGTTGTCACATAAAAAAAATACATAACGAATTTATATATTGATTTCCTACTGAATCGATTAAGGGTAGGGTGCGGACTTTGAGAGGGGGTTGTAGGTAATTGTTTTGATTAAATGTAATTAATTGAGTAGTTCAGATTCAAAACGTTCTACATGGCGCAAGTTGATCCTTGATAGACATATTTTGACAGGAAATTCTGATGTAGTCGTTACTATCCCTAATTAGGGGTAATTTTGTTGCATAAATGACGACAAGTCACTGCACAGTTTCGTTGAATGTCGTAACTTTCAAAAATACATCTTGATCCCCCTTTGTAAAAGCCTTATGTCGAATATACACGAGTTAAAAGTCCGAATATATATATGGAAGATATATGTGTGTTGGCGCGAAAACGATGGTGAGCATGGTTGGGTAACTGTAGTGGTGCACTCGGTGGTGCGTCGTGGTCGTGGTCGTGGTCGTGGTCGTGGCCGTGGCCGTGGTCGTGGTCGTGGCCGTGGCCGTGGTCGTGGTCGTGGTCGTGGTCGTGGTCGTACAGTCGATAAGTATGGGCTTAGATCGACCGAGTCGATCGATACTTATGACCTCGATTTTTTTGACAGTCAATTCGAACGATAATTATGACTATCGACAATGATGACAGTCGACGATGACGACCAGCGATAATAATGGCGTCAGCCTTGGGTCGTGTTTGGTGCAAACCTCCCTATACTAAGGATTCTGACTTGATAGAAAGGATCCTTAGGCATTTCCTAGCAGAGTGGCGTGCTGACCCGGAGAACGCCTCAGCAATGTTCCTTCTGCCAGACTATGATGCCCCTTGGAGACGGTTGATTCACTCCAAGTACGGTCTCCACGCAGTCAGGGTCTTTGATATGAAGGACGAGAAAGGTCGTTCCAACCGTCTCTTTGAGTCCCCCGATGGAGGTCGGCCCCCTCTGCGTTGGCCAGTGCTTCTCGTTTGGGCCCCAGCGGCCAGTAGGGCAAAGCCCCGAGCGCCACCTGCGCGCAAGACCGCCAGTGAGCAGGCGCCTGATGAGCCCTTAGTCACGACAGGATCCGCGGCAAAGGTCAGGGCAGCTTCAGGACCGCTTAAGGCTGCCCAATTCGCGCGCGCCCTTCAGGTAGAGTACGAACGCAGCCCGTACCTCAGCTCTCTGAAAGAGGAACTGATGGCAGCCCCACACCAGAGGACAGACACATTCCGCATGGTAGACGACATTATCTGGAGAGTAGCAGAGGGCAGATATCAGCTGGTGCTGGCTCAGGACTCTCCTCTCAGGGAGCTAGTGATGCGCGAGGCCCACGAATCCCCAGCAGCATGGCACACGGGCAGAGATAAGACACTGGATAGGGTAAACCGCCGCTTTTGGTGGCCACGCATGATGTCAATGTCAATGTCAGCTTTTGACGAAACATATGCATTGGAACCTTTTAAGCTCCACGCCCACGGGCCGCCCCGCCCGAATTTCGGGCCAAGACGAAGTTTCCTTGGTGGTGGGTATGGACGGGTGCCACCCCGCCCTAGAAGCTATGGCCGGTTGAACGGTGCGAGTGGCGTTACCCCCAAGCATCAGCCTCTGGGCCAGCGCCATGAGGGTTGCCCCTTTAGTGGTCGCAAGAGACAGGGACAGTATTCCCACTGTCCTCCTAGCCAGGAGAGACAGACCGCACACGAACCGTGGAGGGCCGGTTGGTGTACCCATGGCCGGAGCCTGAACCCAGTAGCAGGCAGTCCTTCGAACAGCTGTCAGCGCTGCCCTGAGGTAGGCACCGCGAAGCGCCCGCCCCATGGCAATGGTACAGCAATCTGCCCCCAAAGTAGGATAAAGATTGGCCTACATGAGTGGATGACCCTCCCCAGATGATTGAGCCTCGATGAGCGCATTGCCTCGCACAGTGGCGCCCCCTCCCCCTTAGTTGAACGGTGCGAGTGGTGTTACCCCCAAGCATCAACCAAAATACGGGTATCCAAGGAGTTCGGAGGAGCCTTGCCATACACCCGCCCTGTGCTCAGAGACCCTTTCACGCGTCACCCAAGAAAACCTGCAGCGCATTGCAATCTCGTGTCCCCCCAGTCGTCTAGGTTGCGCCCCTTCCCACGCCCTGCGGACCCCCTCCTTATGGAACGCATAGCGCCCTGAGGGCCAAAAAGTGTGTGCCACAAGTCAGGAACCAAAAACCTGCTTCCCCAAGGAAAGGGCGAAACTCCCGCAACCACCCCCCTGAGGCGCACCACCGCGAGCCCCCCTCCCAGGCATTCACTGCTGCAGGGCATGCACAACAATCGGACACTCGGAATCGGAAAGGCTTCTGATTATAATTAGATGTTACGACCCGGATGCCTGAGTGAGGAAAGAGGATGCGCCGCCTGGGGTCAGGCGCTAGCCATTCAGGGCAGGGGTCTCAAGAGGGATCTACTGCGTGCAGACCACAGCCTGAGGTGCCTCGGCGCGACTCCTGCCGCGGTCAAGCAGAGGACCGAATATCCCGAGGGACAGCCACTTTCCTCCTCCCGGGGGGACACTAGCCGACACGAGAGGACCAGGCCCTCGGTATGCTTTATGAGTTGCCTGCCACCCCCAAAGACGGTCCATCCTGCGCTACATGCAAAGCCCTGTGATTCACTGCCCGCACGGAGCAGCACAGCAGGTCGCGGGTGCGGGGCGGGACTCTCCACCAATACGGGCGCAAGTCGCTGTGTTTCAAGGATCGCAGCCTTTCTTACTAGGGAGAGCCCGCCAATCCTGCCGCCCCCCTCCCTGTGCACTGACACCACACGGAGTGCCCGGAGCGGGGAGCAGCCGGGGGCAAGAGGTTACCCGCCGCAGCTGTGAGCAAGGCCGCTTTGTCCTCCTCCCGCATCATGGTCCGCCTGCAAGCCCGGGAGAGCAAGGGAGCCACAGGCCGTGCCGAGGACAGGAGGGGCGGGGAGGGGCAGGACACAGCAAGGCAGGCAAAGAGGGTCTCCACAGGCAGGGGCAGACGAGAAGGAGCGCAAGGAGGGGCAAGAGGGGAAGGTGAAACCCAGTTGAGGCGACCAAGCCCGCAGCCTGCTGCCAGAGAAGGGGACAAGAGGCAGAGGGGGGGGCTCCAAAGCAAGCCTCGTGGTCACCCAGAAGCCAAAACGACACCACACACCACAGCCAAGCCGCATGTTCAAGTCCCGCAACCACCCGAGCCACGGCGCAAGATCACCCCATGCTCAGGCTCAGCCCCACTCCCAAGCCGTGCCACATGCTCAAGCCATGCGCCACACCAGCCACTCCGACACTCTGGCAACGCTCAAGCCCCAGCTACAGCACACACTCATGCCATGCACCACACCAACCACTCCGCACATTCTGGCAACGCTCTTCTAGCCCCAGCTGCAGCGCACGCTCAAGCCATGCACCACACCCAGCCACTCCGCACACTCTGGCCACGCTCCAGCCCCAGCTGCAGCGCACGCACAGCCATGCACCACGCCACGCCAGACTGCAACCCGGGCCATGCTCCACGCCCCAGCCGCGCCGCATGCTCGGCCCCAACCACGCCTTACACACAAGACTCGCATTACTCACCAGCCACACTGCAAACCCGAGCCAGTCCCCACGCACCAGCCAAACCTCAAGATCAACCCACACCCGACACCCAAATCACACCCCCCAGAGGAGACCGCCCAGCCTCCGAGCGGCCAGCCAGAGCATGCACGACCATCTGCGGACAAAGGAAGAGGCGCGCAAGGCAGGGCACTCGAGAGCAGGAGAAGGAGCCACAGAGAGAGAGAAAATAATAAATGTTACTTACAAGGTCCGGTTCTACCTAGCCTGCAGGGCACAGGGCCCGTCACAGAGGCGAGCAAGAGGCGATCAAGGCAAGAATGGCGAGGAAGGGAAGAAAGAGGAAGGGGCACCAGGGAAATCCACACCGGAAGGGTGGGCGCCCCTGGTCATGCAGGTCTCACACCCCGACCGCGCCCAGCACCCAGGCCATGCACCACGCCCAGAGCCACTGTACTAGGGTGTATCGCGAGTCAGACGAGAGACAGTCGTGTCTGAATGACGAGTGACAGCACCAGTGACAGTCACCAGTATGACCGCGAGGTATGACAAGGGTGACTGACAGCTTGTGACTTTTTGAACATCTGCAACCACAGCAGATCAGGTTGAGAGAATTGGTGGGAAACCATTCCAGAAATGGGGGGAAACCATTTTATATCCAAACAGCCACACAGATCTGGAGGGAAACCAGGAGAGTCCCAGATCTTGCCACATCATCAGATCTATGACTATTCAGTAATTCAGAGCAGAGATCACTGTATAGGGGGCAGGCTAGAAGGTTCCACTGCGAGTCTTCGAAGCTGAGGAGGAAAGGCTGAAGAAAGCTCCAGAGAAAAGGCGAAGGGAGACTCACAAGGGTCAGGAGGAGCAGCGGGCACAGTTGATGGCTATGAGACCTCCCACCCCAACAGTCCGCAGCAGTAGCCAAAGCCGGGCCTATCAGCCCCACCTCTCGAGAGTGCAGCACCCAGTCAGGATTTTGGTGTTGTTCTGCGGTACCGGTTCAGTGGAGCAGCAGTTCCAACGTCAGTTTAGGGACTGCGAGGTGGTAACAGTGGACATCCTACCCAAGTGGCAAGCCACGTGCACGGAGGACATCCTTCACTGGAACTACAAGCTCTACCCGCGGCATCATTTCGACGTCATCTGGGCCAGTCCCCCCTGCAAGGAGTACAGCAAGGCGAAGACACTAGGAGCTCCAGATCTGAAGCTGGCGGACAGGCGCGTGCGGCGTACCAGGGAGATCATAGAGTTTTACGATCCTGCGTATTTCTTCATAGAGAACCCAGCTGGCGACACGCTGCGAGGATTGCACACGCGCGCCGTAATGAAAGGTCTGCCAGAGCCACTGTTGACCACCTATTGTAAGTATGGCGCACATGAAGCCAACTCACATATGGACAAATGCGGCACCTTCAGTACCTTTGTTACAGTGCACCCACACGACTCCCTGCCCTGCGCGAGCAATGCTAGGAAGGCACGAGAACACGTCCCAAGGGGGCATCTCCTCCGCTAACACCCGCGGTATGGGTTCAGCCCAAGCGGTATATGCAATACCTCGTGCGTTGCTGTACCACCTGTTTTGCGAACTGAAGCTGAACGAGCGCATGAAGGAGGAGAGCGCACTCGCGGTAATGAAGGTTCCTCATCTCGACGCTGACAGCGAGGACTGACATGTGCGAGTCTCAAGATACCGAGGCTGGTCAGCCACGGGGCGCAATGGCCGCGGAAGACCCGTGATCTGGTAGTGCTGAGGTTGCCAAACCTGATGAGCGTTGGCAGCGTGAGACGGTGAAGCGCCTTGGCGAACCCGGATTGCGGAAGGGGACCCAGACCCAAGGACTGGGGGGCACGGACCCAAGAACCGTAAGGGGGACCCGGACCCGAGGACTGGGGGGCACGGACCCAAGAACCGTATGGGGGACCCGGACCCGAGGACTGGGGGGCACGGACCCGAGAACCGAGGGCTTAGCAGCCCGATCTTGTCGCAAAGTGCATGCTAACCTTCCCTGACTATGTACATAAGAGCACGCAGGACAGCCTAGCGAGGACGTAGGCGCGCCGCAAAGGGGGGGAGAGTTGTACTAGGGTGTATCGCGAGTCAGACGAGAGACAGTCGTGTCTGAATGACGAGTGACAGCACCAGTGACAGTCACCAGTATGACCGCGAGGTATGACAAGGGTGACTGACAGCTTGTGACTTTTTGAACATCTGCAACCACAGCAGATCAGGTTGAGAGAATTGGTGGGAAACCATTCCAGAAATGGGGGGGAACCATTTTATATTCAAACAGCCACACAGATCTGGAGGGAAACCAGGAGAGTCCCAGATCTTGCCACATCATCAGATCTATGACTATTCAGTAATTCAGAGCAGAGATCACTGTATGACTGGCAGCTACAGCCCAAGGGCCAAATGACAAGACCTGTCAGAGGATATGTGAACATGAAGTGACTGAGCATGTGACTGTCGAATTCGGATGAGATCTGAGGGAATTCGAGTCGACATGTTACTACTTAAAGAGCTGAACAAGCTCTCATGTCAGTTTTTGAATTAGTTACACATTGGCACTGACCTCTGGTGTCTTGTAACTTCAAACAGTGAAAGTTCATCTAAGTATAAAGAAATATCCGACAGTATACAAAGCGTATTCCGATATCAACCTATGGTCCCTGTACCATATTCCCTGTAAGTGTTACTTGCACCCTTGTGAGACTGGTTCAGTCCTCACAACCGAACAGCCACACTACACGCGCAACCCACACATCACACCCCACTCAGGCTCCGCGCAACGCCCCCCACGAACCCCGGGCTGCAGCCATGCAAAAGCACACCTACGAGCCTAAGCAAAAGCCACGAGCCACGCCCACGCCACGCCCCACATTCAGGCCATCGATGCGCCACACCCAACCCACACCCCACACTCAC
>LGRX02010651.1:0-35875 GCA_001247695.2 Cymbomonas tetramitiformis
GTGAGAGATAAACAAAAGAGCGCGATCTCTGAGAGCCATGAAACACTTCATCAGGAAGACTCTCCAAGGTGAGAGAAAAACAAAAGAGCGCGATCTCTGAGAGCCATGAAACACTTCATCAGGAAGACTCTCCACGGTGAGAGATAAACAAAAGAGCGCGATCCCTGCGATCCCCAGGTGTTGCGTTTGTCACTTAAAGTAAGCTGCCTAGCATTGATTAAGATAGCATGAAGCACGTGCAGTGTGAGTAAACGCCGATTTGTAAGTCTTCTTGGGTGAGAATTCCATGCTAATGTTTTCGAAGGTATTTGGGGTGGAATCTTAGGACTTGCAGATTTTTTTATGCTTACGAAGTGCAATGGGTCATGGCTGAGATCCTGTCTGTTTGGACCTTGTCCCTGGTTGCACGCTTATCGGGATGCCAGCTCTACAGGATTCACATCAGGCTGCGTCAGAGCTGTGTTGTGCTGTGTGCTGCGTGCTGCGTGCAGTGTGCAGTGTGCTGTGTGCTGTGTACCCGTTGTTCAATGAGTGCTTCCTCAAGCAAAATACACCCAAGGGTTCTCACCGCTACATCAAGTCCAAGACTTTGTTAGGCCCTTGAAACTCACACTCTCCAGACAAGTGTTGCTACCCGTGCACGTAGCTGAAAGCCCACTTGTTGTTCTCTGCCTCCATGGGTATGCTGACAGGTCAGAAGACGAGTACTCATCCAAGGCGCGGTTTGTGGCTGGTGGGACGCATGTGGCAGGTTCTTCAGATTCTATCTTCAGACACACGGAAGCGCAAATTATGCAGTTTGCAGACGAGGTGCAGGATGCTCACCCAGCTATTGATATCTGTATCCTCGACCAAAACTTGGACGGCACCGGCGATTTCAAAGCCCCTCCAATCATGCTCGGTGCGTCGGATTCTCAGATGCTAAGCTCTAAGTCTCGACCCTTGGAGGGACACAGAACGTGTGCCATGTTGGCTAAGTCCAGTCAGCACGGTCCTTGAACAAGGAAAGGCAGCAAAGAGACTGCAATTACAGTTGAGTGCAGCCGCCGGCTTACTGCATATGAATGGCTTGAGGGGCAGGTGCCAGTGATAGCGAAGTCCAGCCACTGGCTTGTTGCACAGGAGCGCAGGGAGAGCTGCCGGTGACGGCTGAGTCTAGTCACCAGCTTATTGCACATGGACGGAGGGAGAGCTGCCAGGGACAGCTCGTTTATGTCACCTCCTTGATTATTGCATAGGAACAGAGGGAGAGGCATCAGGGACGGCTGACTTCAGCTGTCGGCTTGCTGCACATGGATGGAGGGAAATATGTCAGTGACAGATGATTTCTGTCATCGGCTTATTGCACGTGGATGGCGGATCAGTTGCAGCTAACAGTCAAAAGAAATCTGATTCTTGGCATAGCATCTTGGGTTGAGGGAGGTCTTTGCTCTGCACGACTAGTGTTCGGCACAGATGTGCTTGGATGGAAAAAGAGGGGTGTGCTACGAACTGTCACTATTCACCATAGAGGGGTGTGCTACGAACTGTCACTATTCACCATAGAGGGTTGTGCTACGAACTGTCACTATTCACCATAGAGGGAGTGCCGGTGGCCAAATCGACATCCACCACCATTTTAACATGGTCAAGTGTAGATACGATTCATGCGCCTTACAAATTTGTTATGGGGCTGATCCATGAGCTGCAAATAAGCTTGCGAGACAATTTAGAATGGTGGGCAATTTCAATAACCATTGTAGACGTATCCTGGCTTTTCCATCCACATCTTTTTCAGCCAATGCTTCATTGGGCTTCTTTTCGGGGGGCGTGCAGGCACGGACATCATTACAGTGCTGAAGGCAAACGAGTTTAAGGGAATGTTAATAATCTTAAGTGCAAACGACTCCCAGGAAGATATCAACATGTATTTAGAGGCAGGGGTGCATGGCACGATGAAGAAGACTATGGGTCCCAAAGAAATGAAAACCTGTCTTACTCGCTGTTGGTGCAAGATGCGAAGGCAAGAGAGCAAGTGAAGTGAGAGAGTATCATCGCAAACTTACATGCTCACATTTGAAGTTTTTTCAGTTTTATTTTCCTTCTGGTCTCAAAACCAGAATATTCCGATCTCAAGACAGGCAGGGTAGAATTTGCTATTTCAGAACTCTCGTGCTTGAGGACTCTAAGTTCGACCGTAAATAACTTAGAAAACGTTATTTGTATAACGTCTGGCGCAATGCCATGTTGATTCCCTTTGTATAATATTCCCGTGTTCCTTGTCGAGAGGGTGTCTATATGCACGTATATAGACGGGACAAACTAGGTAAACAACCCTACTGCACAAGGCTATATATGTATACACGCACACACATATATATGTATGTATGTATATATTTATATATACAGCATATATATGTATATATATATATATATATACGGCTGGCATATGCCAGGTATGTATAGGTTATAATATAAGCGTACATATGCATGCCCGTTTCAGTATAAGCGTGCGTACGGGTACAGGCGAGCCTGCTGGTGTGAATGCTGCCTAGTGGTACATGTGGTGCGAGCGCGCCTGAATTTATGATTATCCGACGTGAATTGTTACGATCGACAGGGAACTTGCTTGTAACAAACATTCGGTTGTGAATGTTGGTGATAGTTCAACGGGCCAGCACCGAGCGGTATCAGGCGCGCCACAATGATGTGTAATCGTTTGGAAGCTTGGCGGTGTACCCCGACCTCCCTATACTTCAACCCTGCAACTGCGTCCCCTACGTTCCAGCTGCAACCCTTTACAACATACGCCCTTCTGTCCCCCTAGTTCCATAATGCTGTCCCCCTACTTCCCCACCTGATTCCCACTACTCCCCCTACATTCATCATACGTATTACTCCCCAAACAAGGGGAACGCTAGTGTCCATGTGCGCTTGTGCTAACGCACACGCGTGCGCATATACGGTACTGGGGGGTTTGGGCGCGTGTACTGAAATCGGCGCACATCGATATGCGCGCGGCGCGCTTGTACCGTAACATATGTGTTATATATATATATATGAAGTATACACACACACATATATAGGAAGTATATATATATATATACACACATATATATATAGGAAGTATATATATATATATAGGAAGTATATATATATGTTACACGCCGATCGCGCCCCACGCCAATCGCGCCAAATGTCAGAGAAGTATGGTTTTCTACGTTTTCTTTGTTGAACATGGTCGAAGTATATACTTTACAGTTTGTAGGCTCTATGGGGCGTGATTGGCGTGACATTTTTCACAACGCCAATCACGCCGGGCGGGATTGGCGTGAACGGGGCGCGATTAATCGCGCCGCGGGATTGGCGTGTAACATATATATCTATATATATTTATATTTATATTTATATTTATATTTATATATATATATATATGTTAATCCCCTCATTTACCTGCATATGCATTTTTGTAGACGTGCCTCTCCCGCAAGGGTACCCTAAGCTCCGGAGAGTGGAGAACCTCTCTTTCCTTGTTCCCGGCTTTCTATTATCCCCCTCTGCACGGTCGACGATATCAATGACAGGACAGTCGGGGATACGGATAGTGCTGATCAAAACTTTCAGGGCACTCCAAACCGGCTTGGTGGGGGGCACCTTCGGTTTTTATCACGAATATGGGTGGGATGCACGCACGCCGGACTTCCTGGCGTGCCCCTCGGCTGAAGGGTGCGTCACATCCGTGGAATCCCCTATTATTACACGTGGTCGGTCCCTTGCGCGTTGGCAACGGACGGATAGGGAACGGTTCAGCTTTCCACAAAGGTTCGGGGGCAAACTCTGAATTGACTTCAGGTCCCGACGCCATTGCTTTTGACACCCAGCCCCTACTCCAAACGCCCGTGACCTAACTCTGAATGGCTACTGCCCCACAGTACTTGGCATAGTACTTTCGAGCTCGAAAGTACTATGACAAGTACTTTCACGCCATAATTTTTTTCGGTGTCTTTTAAGGCTACGGTCATACTGCCCTTCATATTATGTTGACTTTGTGACCCAAACATGATTGTCTTTTGTGCCATTGGCCTCTAAACCACTTGTCGCCTTCCCACTGGATGCATATTGCCGAGGGGGTAGCATTTTTTGTTACATTGCGGTTTCCGCACTGGGTGTTCAAACAGTTGGCCATCTTTACGAATTTTTTTGGAGTAGCTCTTGGCGTGAGATTGCCCGGGCGACCACACATATCCAAGGGGTATATGTTGGCCAATGATGTTTGTGGGTGTGAGCCTGTTGGCGTGATGCCATTTGTGGTAATAAGTTGCGGGTTAAACCCAACCCTACAAGTGTGTTTACACAAATCAATCTCATGGTAGGTTGGGGTACACAAGAAGCATGCCATGGATTCTCCCAACGGGCACCCTTGTACCGAGTATCGCTCGGTGATGATGTATAACGATGTTGCGGACTACGAGACCCATTTTTGGGGACCCCGGTCGATGTCTAAGGTGCATATTTGAGTTATGAAGAGATGCCAGAGCCTAGCAGACATCGTACTAGTACGCATGCACAAGTAGCATACCATGGATTTTCCCAATAGTCACCCTTGTACCGAGTATCGCTCGGAGATGATGTACAACGATGTTGTGGACTACGAGACCCATTTTCGGGGACCCCGGTCGATGTCTAAGGTGCATATTGGAGCTTTGAAGAGATGCCAGGGCCTAGCGGACAGCGTACTAGTACGCATACACAAGTAGCATACCATGGATTCTCCCAACGGGCACCCTTGTACCGAGTATCGCTCGGAGATGATTTGTAACGATGTTGTGGACTACGAGACCCATTTTTTGGGACCCCGGTCGATGTCTAAGGTGCATATTCGAGTTATGAAGAGATACCAGTGCCTAGCAGACAGCGTACTAGTACGCATACACAAGTAGCATGCCATGGATTCTCCCAATGGTCACCCTTGTACCGAGTATCGCTCGGTGATGATGTACAACGATGTTGTGGACTACGAGACCCATTTTTTGGGACCCCGGTCGATGTCGTCTAAGGTGCATATTGGAGCTTTGAAGAGATGCCGGGGCCTAGCGGACAGCGTACTAGTACGCATACACAAGTAGCATACCATGGATTCTCCCAACGGGCACCCTTGTACCGTGTGTCGCTCGGTGATGATGTACAACGATGTTGTGGACTACGAGACCCATTTTTGGGGACCCCGGTCGATGTCTAAGGTGCATATTCGAGTTATGAAGAGATGCCAGAGGCCTAGCAGACAGTGTACTAGTACGCATACACAAGTAGCATGCCATGGATTCTCCCGATGGTCACCCTTGTACCGAGTATCGCTCGGAGATGATTTGTAACGATGTTGTGGACTACGAGGCCCTTTTTTGGACTTTAATCGAAGTATCATAGCAGGATGTGCAATATATATGATTATATACGTTTATGCAGCAGAGGGCAACCCTACATTGCGCCGCAATTAGTCGAGTCGTATCTGATATATTTCATGAACTTATAATGATTTTCGTGCACTTATAGGGTCTTAAGGATAAAAATTTCCCATCATTCACAACTTTTGATCATAAATGTTTTTTGGGGGATTTTTCTAGTATGGTGACCCTGCAAAAGTAGTGGGCAATGATCAAAGTCATCAATTTTGAGTCGTGGATGCATGATATATCCATATGTGTGAAGGTTTCCTAGTCAAGTGGAGTGTATGTGCATGAAATATCATGTCATAACTCACATAACTCTAAGTAACGAAGAGGTTATGACGTTTTGGGTTTCAACAAGGAAACCTTGATTTTGGGGGCTATTTCTTTGCTCCAGCCTGCGCATACCCACGAGAAGAAAACGGCACGGCGAGCTCGATGTGTGATGGAAGTAGCACTAGGGTGTGTAAAACATCAAAGTAGATATCAATATTGATTTTTTGAGACCTTAATGTGCTCGGACCTTCGCTCCATGGGATCACAATCAGGGATGCGGTACGATGGAACTCGAAATTTTATAAGTGAAAAACATCCAAAAAATCAGTTTTTCTCACATGCGGCGATAGTTGCCATGGTTATGGCAGGATACCGGCATTCTCATGGGGTAATGCATGTTGCACACTTCGAGTACATCCCAATGAAGAGTCCTATCACCCTATACGAATATATATGGCCATCTACCGAGCGAAAACACCTTCGTAGTCAAAGTACTTGTGATAGTACTTTCGAAATTAATTAATTTTCTGGTGTTTTATAGCATGAAAGCACACACGATTTACTCACACCTAAAGTTGCTTGTAGCGTGCACTATCATTCAAAATAATTCAAAAGGGTCCGAAATGATTTTTCTGAGCTGTAACTTGACCCGTGGAACCTGTTGAAAAGGCCCCATAATGGTTTTACTAAAGTACTGATGACAGTACTGGAGCGCGGGGCAGTAGCCATGAATTGCCGTCCTGCTGTGGCTACGGGCGCCGCCCGCTTCTGTGGCTACGGGCGCCGCCCGCTGCTGTGGCTACGGGCGCCACTCTAACGAACTCAAGCGCTTTGGATGAGGTCACGGGCCGTCCGAGTGAAGATGGGTCCCTGAGGCCTCAAGCGCTTTGGATATTTCGTAACGTGCATCAGTCACGCAGGAGAGTGGTTGCATCAATCACGCAGGAGAGTGGTTGTATCAGTCACGCAGGAGAGTGGTTGCATCAGCCACGCAGGAGAGTGGTTGCATCAGTCACGCGGGGAGAGTGGTTATCGATCACGCCACGAGTGGTTTGCATCAATCACGCCAGAGTGGTTGCATCAGTCACGCCGGAAGTGGTTGCATCAGTCACGCACGAGTGGTTGCATCAGTCACGCAGGAGAGTGGTTGCATCGATCCTACGGAGAGTGGTTGCATCAGTCACGCAGGAGTGGGCACATGCTTGCTCCGATTCACAACGGAGAGTGGTTGCATCAGTAAGTAAAATGTTAAGTTTGCATATAAACGTGCCCTTAGGGATGTTCCATTTATCTGATCTATGGGGGGATGAAGGAATAGTGCGCCCCCCTGGGCCTTCATGCATATGACTCACACAGGACCAAGTCTGGGACCCCCGCCACTGCCCGGACACGCGAACTATGTAGACCCCAGGCACGTGATTTTTATTCCCCCTGGAACTTCCACATCGTGCAGTCCGGGTAACGCGCGGATACCACCATCACGCGCGAAGGGGCGGGAGTGCCCCATGCGCGGATACTACCAGCACGCGCGCGGGGGCGGGAGTGCCCCACGCGCGGATGCCACCATCACGCGCGCGGGGGCGGGAGTGCCGCACGCGCAGATACCAGTCTGGAAACCGCTGGTGGTGTATTTAAGGCCCCATATCCTGTTTACCCAACTTTAGGGGCTTTTAGGGGGCTTTGGCGAACTTTAGTAAATATTTAGGGAAACTTAGGAACTTTTAGTGATTCGGTTAGTCAGAATCCTTGTTCAAGTGATACACATTCCCTATGTCACCTCAGCCGGCTGTTGCCTTCCCTCAGCCGGCACCAGCCAGTGCCCCGGCACCGGTCAATGCTCCTCTCTCAACCGGCTGCTGCCTTCTCTCAGCCGGCCTCAGCCAGTGCCCCGGCACCGGCAAATGCCTTCTCTCAGCCCGGCGACTGGCGCGGCGACTGGCGCGATTGGGAATGAATTGAACCCAGGTCTCCCATCAAAAATCTTTGATTCTAACCGGTAGACTGCGCCGTCTATTGTTTTCTTTTATGGCGTGCGCACAAATTCTTGTCAGTCTAAGAATGTAAATCAGATTTCTGATTTTATACATTTCAGATTTCATAATTGTTTTCACATGATTCGCATACTGCACATGCATTCAACACAGTAATTAAACATAATGAATATATGTCATATATATACCACATATGTATTGAGAAGTATGCTTCAGTGTGCTGAATAGATATGGCAGGCATGCTGCAAATATGTTGAAAGGCATTAATCATTGTATTGTATGCATACTGAAAGTAAACTGCAGGTGTGAAGCAAGTGCAAGTATCTAAGCTATGGTGGAACACTGTAACATATAATACAAAAGAATGTTATTTTGTTCCTACACCAGGTCTTGACCTTGACAGACATACTCGGCGTCAACGACCAAAATTTTCAGTCTAACTTTACGTTCGCAAGTTCGCGATTATACCCGCGATATCCGATGGTCCCGATTTTTTTAAATGAGTTTGATCGTCAGGTGGAGACTCGTCTGCCGCAGGCCTTGGATACCCGAATCAAGTCGCCGCTTCAGGTATGGTTTCTGGGCGTTCGATTTAAGAACGATGGGTGCGATTGTTTTAGAAATTCCATCTTTTTGTAGTTACCCCCCCCTTCAAAATCCGTTTGTTCAATACGTAAATACGCCAGATCCCGTTCAGTCCATGGATGGACCCTACGGGATGGCTTGGTCGTCAATACACGCCTTACGAGAAGTCGCTCATGATGGGCCCCGAACGCAAGTGTGCCATGTTCGCAAAGGTGAAGATACTTTATGAAGTGTCTTCTATCGCACTAGACAAGGAGACCAAGGGGAAAAGAAAACCCAATGTTTCGTCCGCGCGATGTTCTCCAAGACTACTGATGATGACGTTGAGAGGTTGAATGGGAGGACAGGTAGCCTACGGCCTCCACCACTAGTTTGCAAGTATTATTGCCCTTCATGATATATCATTTGTAACATGTCTGCTAGAAACAGCAAGTCAGGCAGTGGGGACCCGAGAGCCGACGGAACAAACGGATCACTAGACTCGTATAGATGGACATAAATACTGAGTCTAGGTCACTAGCTGTACACCGAGAATGACACACTGGATATGACACCTGACTGTACGAACTAGTCAGGCTGTCATTTCCAGCACACCACCTCATTTGAGGTGCACAGCTTGTGACAGCACACCACCCTAGCTACTAGAGTCTACTGAAAGAAATGTAAGAGGTCAACTCTAGGAGCTAGCTAGGTCTCAAGATGTGGTTGAGTGCTAAAGCATAAATTACATGCTAAGATGTGAGTGAGCTGTGATCACGAGATAGAAATAACATGTCCCCGCCGATCAAAATTCTCTTTTCCAGCAAGTGGCTGGCAACGTGATAAGAGGCTGCCGGTCTGCATGATGGATCTAAGCAACAAATACTAGAAAGTCCTGCCGGTCGATATAGCGTTTTAGTCCCACCGTGGCATTGTGAAAAGGGAGTCCGCCCAAGAATGATGTGCCATAAAAAACAAACGCTGCTCGCAAGTGGCTAGAAACAGTAAATAAAAGCTGCTGAAATACATCGGATCCCACCTACAGCAATTGGCTAGCGTCCATAGAAACGTGCCGCCGGTCAGTAAAAGAAAATCAATAATCATCGGAATAATACTCTTCCCCATCGTAGCTGACAAAATGCTCAGCAAACTCCTCTCGCGCACCACCATACTCCTGAGCATCGTAGGCCCCTGCGTCCCAGGCGGCCCACTCCTCTGCGGTGTAATCTTCATCGAACTCTTCTCCTTCAGCGAAAGCTGCTTCCGGAAAATTATCGTTTTCAAATTCTTCTGTGTCTGGCTCATGAAATGAAGCTGTGCCCACAGAAAACTCGCGCCGCGGTAAAAAGCCCTCCTCGAACGAGGGTTGCAAAACTCCGCCATAAGATTCCAGCTGGAGACCTGTGTCCAGCGAAGAACCCTGTTCCAATCGAGAATCTGAAAATAGCGGAGGGGCCAAGTGGCCATAATCCCCGTCTTCCTCTTCCAAACTGTCTTCAGAATCATCGAAGTACCCAATAGGGTACTCCGACTCATCTTCCTCTTCATCAGAATCAAACTCCTCAAAAGTGCGTACCGCCCCAGAGCCCATATAGGGAGGCGTCACAGTAGGGGGTGCATGAATATAATGAACTTCGCGACTCACAGGAGGGGCCTGTGCGTGCGCGCTACTCGTACCAGGGATACCAGGGGAGGGTCTAGTGGTGGTAACCTGGGGATGAACTGATCGGACACCCAAAATCGCGGGCTCATCGCCAACTCCCATCTCACAAAACGAAACCGCTGATTTCCCGGAACTCGTGTCATGAGACCCGCCGGTCTGAGCACCACCTATCACTGTGCCACTGTCAGAGACAACTACCTGCAAAATAATAGGTGATGAAACCGCCGACGATGCGGCCGAAAGATCTGAGCTCCGAAAGTGCGAAAGAGCGCGAGCCATAGAAGAAACGAGCGATACAGTGCGCGAGCGGTTCAGCGAGTCCAGGTTCGCCAACTTGCCATCAATGGAAGCTAGAAGAGCTGTGAGCTCGTCGCTCGAAGAAATCTGAGTGAACTCCATATACGAAAGCGAATACGAATAAGAAATCCACTCAAGAGAAATCGTGGAGCACCACCTCGTCGTAACTGCCCAAAGCCGAAACCAACTGAATCTAAGCGAGAGACGGGAATCAGATTCCTAGTGCCCCAAGAGGAAAGGGCACGCTCAATGAGAAGATAGAGCAATAAAGAAATAAAATCCAACGCCAAAAATCAGTTCACGCAAGCGTGAAAGGGTCCATAACCTGCTAGAAACAGCTGAAACAGGCAGGGGGGATCCGCAGCCGACGGTGAACAAACGGGCCCCGGGACTGCAACTTTTATTGGAAACACAACGTCAGGCGTAGGAAGCGCTCGGACGAGGTGAACGAACGGATCACTAGACTCGTATGGATGGACCTCATCTTGGTCTAGGTCACTAGTGTACACCAAAGAATGACACACCTTGGATACCATTTTTGGTAGCACGAACTAGTGGTATGTTCCGACAAATATCATCATCGTCATACCTGTACCAAGTTTTCTTCCCACGCACCCCCCCCCTCCAGATTTCCCGCGCGCGCGGCATGATTAAGTGGAATAAGTTCGAATAAATTCGGACTAATTGCAATAAACTCCAATAAATTCGGACTAATTGGAATAAATTCGAGTATATTCGGATTAATTGGAATGAATTGGAATAAATTGGAATAAATTCGGATTAATTGGAATACATTCGAATATTTCCAATAAACTCGAATAAATTCGGATTAATTGGAATAAATTCGGACTAATTGGAATAAGTTCGAATAAATTCGGATTATTTGGAATACATTCGAATTATTTCCAATAAACTCGATTAAATTCGGATTAATTGAAATAAATTCGGATTAATTGGAATAAATTCGGACTAATTGGAATAAGTTCGAATGAGTTCGGATTAATTGGACTAAATTCGAATAAATTCGGATTTATTGCAATAAATTCGAATAAGTTCGGATTAATTGCAATAAATTCGAATAAATTCGGATTGATTTGAATAAATTGGAATGAATTCGAATTATTTCGAATAAATTCGAATAAATTCAGATTAATTCGAATAAAATCGGATAAATTCGAATAAATTCAGATTAGTTGGAATAAAATCGGATAAATTCGGATAAATTCGAATAAATTCGGATAAATTCGAATAAATTCGGATCAATTCGAATGAATTGGAATAAATTCGAATTATTTCGAATGAATTCGAATAAATTCGAATAAATTCATTTCATTTGCAGTAAATTCGAATAAATTCGGAGAAAGGGTGTGAAAATGCGTTGAGAAAAGTGAGAAAAAATGCGTGTAACCTCCCATTACTCCATACATGGCAGGTCCCACTGAGAATTTCTCGAGAATCTCGTGATCCACACTGTTCGGGAGTTTCTGATATCTAGTGAACTAGGATATTCCAGTATCACCTACCCCCAAGATTTCCACGGGGTATGTCATCGTCATACACGCGCAAGTTTTCTCCCACGCACCCCGGTCCCGGCGGGAAATATGTCATCGTCATACCTGTACCAAGTTTTCTTCCCACGCACCTACCCCCCAGATTTCCCGCGCGCGCGGGAAATATGTCATCGTCATACCTGTACCAAGTTTTCTTCATGATTAAGTCGAACAAGTTCGAATAAATTCGGATTAATTGCAATAAACTCCAATAAATTCGGACTAATTGGAATAAATTCGAGTATATTCGGATTAATTGGAATAAATTGGAATAAATTCGGATTAATTGGAATAAATTCGAATTATTTCCAATAAACTCGTATAAATTCGGATTAATTGGAATAAATTCGGACTAATTGAAATAGGTTCGAATAAATTCGGATTAATTGGAATACATTCGAATTATTTCCAATAAACTCGATTAAATTCGGATTAATTGAAATAAATTCGGATTAATCGGAATAAATTCGGACTAATTGGAATAAGTTCGAATAATTTCGGATTAATTGGACTAAATTCGAATAAATTCGGATTTATTGCAATAAATTCGAATAAGTTCGGAATAATTGCAATAAATTCGAATAAATTCGGATTGATTTGAATAAATTGGAATGAAAACGAATTATTTCGAATAAATTCGAATAAATTCAGATTAATTCGAATAAAATCGGATAAATTCGAAGAAATTCAGATTAGTTGGAATAAAATCGGATAAATTCGAATAAATTCGAATAAATTCGGATAAATTCGGATAAATTCGAATAAATTCGAATGAATTGGAATAAATTCGAATTATTTCGAGTGAATTCGAATAAATTCGAATAAATTTGAACAAATTTGAATAAATTCTTTTCATTTGCAGTAAATTCGAATAAATTCGGATTCATTGGAATTAATTCGAATATATTCGTATTGATTCGAATCGCATGATGAAATAAAATTAACAATAATTTATGAAATAAATTCGAATAAATTCGAATAAATTCAGATTAATTCGAATAAATTCGAATAGATTCGAATAATTTCAGATTAATTCGAATATAATCGGATAACTCCAATAAATTCAAATAAATTCGAATAAAATCAGACTAATTCGAATAAAATCGGATAAATTCGAATAAATTCAAATAAATTCGAATAAATTCAAATAAATTCGAATAAATTCAAATAAATTCGAATGAATTCAAATAAATTCGAATAAATTCGAATGAATTCGAATAAATTCGAATGAATTCGAATAAATTCAAATAAATTCAAATAAATTCGGATAAATTCGAATAAATTCGGATTAATTCGAATAAATTCGGAAAACTTCGGATAAATTCGAATCAATTGGAATAAAAGGGCACAAATGTTACATGTGCCCTAACCCGGATATATAACAAAGTATTGGTATTGAGCATTATGCATGATTCAAACTAGGTGTACTAGAATCCGCATCGAGGATTTTTTGTAGCTTAAAGAGAAAATTTTGCTATCAAGTCCGTCAAACTTAATTTGATGAATATTACATGAACCGCATTTTCGACACACTTACACAATCCGCCTCGAGTAGACGATTCCTAAGATGTTTTCAAAAGTAAATTTGGATGTCGAATGCTTAATTCCCGTTAGTCCGAATTTACTCGAATTTATTCCAACTAATCCGAATTTAGCCGAATTAATCTGAATTTAGTCGAATTTATTCGAATAATTCCGGAATTTATTTAAATTTATTCGAATTGATGCTAATTATTGTTGTTGTTATCATTACAACATATCATTCGAATTAATAAGAATATATTCGAACTAATTCCAATCAATCCGAATTTATTCGAATTCATACTAATTAATCCGAATTTGTTCCAATTTATTCCAATTATTCCGAATTTATTTAAATGTGTTTGAGTTTATTCCAATTAATTCGAATGTATTCGAATTTAATGCAATTATTACGAATTTAGTCGAATTAAACTGAATTTATTCGAATGATTCTGAATTTATTCAAATTTATTCGAATTATTCGGAATTTATTCAAATTTATTCGAATTGATTTTGATTATTATTGTTATCATTATTTCAACATGTCATTCAAATTAATACGAATATATTCGAATTAATTTCGATTAATCCGAATTTATTCGAATTTATTGCACATGATCTGAATTCATTCGAATTTATTCGAAATAATTTGAATTTACTCCAATTGATTCATATTTCTTCGAATTTATCCGAATTTATCCTAATTAATTTGAAAATTTCCGGATTGATCCGAATTTATCCGAATTTATTCGAATTTATTCAAATTTATCCGAATTTATCCGAATTTATTCGAATTTATTCAAATTTATCCGAATTTATTCGAATTTATTCGAATTTAACCGAATTTATTCGAATTTATTCGGATTCGAATGTTATCGAAGTTTTATTTTTTAGGGTTTTAGGGTTTTAGGGTTTATCCGAATTTATCCGAATTTATTCGAATTTTTCCGAATTTATTCGAATTTGCTGAAATCTGTATAGGCAGCCCTGACCGGGAGTCCCGGTGCAGGCCCCTATGACAGATTCCTAGGTAGCCAACACTGGACCGTGACTGATCCGTAAGCCTGTGCTGTGACACACCGAGTGTCACAGGTAGCTAGACTCGAGACCGTTCCGACTCCGTTACCGTTCCGGGTATATCTAGCTTAGGGTTTATTTCTTATAAGAGTTTATCTATATTGGTTCACTGACTGTCTGATATCTTGAACCGGGATATTCCAGTAGGTCGTGGACCCATTCCACGCTATATTCCACAGCTAATTTGGCCATGGTTGGCTAAGACAGCCGCTTTGAGAGGTGGTGCGCAACGGCGCGTTTGGGTACGAGTGGGAAGTTTGAGATGAGCAGTTTGTAGGTGCGTCTGGAGCACAAGACCAAAGAGATGGTGCTAAAGCTGGTCAAGAGCGTCACCAGGTTCCCCCGCTCCGCGTCCGACACAAAATCGGCCGACAAGGAGGGCCTCCTGACGCAGTTGGAGCACTACTCCAACATGGTGCGGAAGGTATTCCAGGAGGCCATCGTGATCGAAGCACTGACCACTCCCAGTTGTACGCCGTCAGTATCAGCGTACCAGGCGAGTGTGTCAAGCCTTCTTTGGAGCTTCAAGGAGTACACTCTTCAAGACCAGCAGAGAAAGTTCTTGGAGCGCGCGGCGGGGACCTTTGGGTCCGAGCAAGCTTGGCACCAACGCTACGGGGAGCTGGACGTGTTCTTCAGCGATCTGGCGGTGTGCTCCCTGACGCAGGCCTACCTGGAGAACGCACACGGCGAGGCCATTGCCCTGAAGCAGGCGATGAACGAGACCGCGGCGGAGTATTTCTCGCGACTGGAGACCCGCATGGCCTCCGTCAACTTCCTGGCCGGCAGAGTCCCCAATTGCGTGGAGATGACCAACCTGTCGATGCTCTCTACGTACCGCCGAGGGCTGAAATATGCACCCAAGGTGATGCGGCGCCTGAGAGCCATCCACTTGGATGTCTCCAAACCAGAAGAGTGGGAGAGGAAGGCCGTCGCTGACGACATCCCAGGCACCCACAACGCCTTGTTGAAGATTCGGGAAGTTGCTGAGGAGGTGGAGAGTGACATTGACACGGAGGCGGCTCAGAGGCGCTCTCAAGACCGTCCTCCCCGTGCTGTTTCCTTCGCTAACCCACCACCTCGCACCCCCTTCTACAGGCGTACCCCCTCTTCGAGCCGCCCAGCTCTTGCCATGCTGGAGAATGGGCCTGCCACCACCGTCGCCGCGGCAGTGACCCCTTTGCCACCACCACCTGGCCTCTCCCGCCCCGACGCTCCGAAAGTCCGCCGGTGCTTCGCCTGCGGCTCTGCGGAGCACATCGTCCGTAACTGTACGGACGAGGCTAAACTCAAGGAGTGGAGGGCCAATGCACCCGCTCGACTGGCGAACTCCCCTGGGTTTGTAGCCGCCGTCGTTTGGGCCATCGAGCAGCAGGAGGACATCTCCTCGGTGGATGGCGTCCCAGAGGAGTTCTCCGAGGAGGTCTTGGCTCTTGCTACCTGTGAGGACGAGCAGAGCTACCAGACCCTGGCGGCCCTTGCGGGCATCGAGCTTGTGGAGGGTGACGGCCTCCCCCCGGTGGAGAGCGATGAATGACTGGCCGGCGGCCAGCCCCAGACCCTGCCCTTCGAGGAAGTGAGGTCTTGCCCTGATGATCAGACCCTCTCCGCCCTGGAGAAGCGGTCAGAACCAGTGGAACCCCGACGCGCCCGAGGACGCAGAGACCCTTGGGGCCAACGTCCCCATCCCAAGAGCGTGGCCTTCACCTCTGGGACCCGCTTGCGACGCACCTACCGCTCAGCTGGTGCCCCATCGCCGCCGAGGGATGACTTGTCTAGCCACCCTCTTGCAGGAAGCACCCCCTTCGATGAGCCGTCACTACCTCTTGATGACGGCCCTGCTTATACACAAGCGAGGATCGAGGGTCGGAGGGGACGGCGAGTCCCCCGGCACAGACCCCCCATTATGGGCAGCAACCGCGGAGAGCCCCGCGATCTTCGCCCCCGACCGCGTGTTGTCCTACCACTGCCCATCTATCAGTCCAACCTCGCAGACCCACGGAAAAGGCTAACTGCGTGGCACTGGAAGAGAGATCTGTACTCCCTCCCCCTCGAGGTCGCCATGCAAAAGGTCCGCAGAGCTCTGCGCAAATCCCCAGAGGCTGCCAAGGACCTGGTGGATAAGATGTCGGAGCGCGCCCGCAGCCGCATACACTCTGGGAGTCGATCGCCAAAGGAGCGCGTGAACCGCGCCAACCAGCTGGCAGAGAGGATACGCATTGCCCGCGAACCTCAAGATCGCAAGGAGGGCCATCAGCGCATAGCATTGTGGCACCTCCTCTCACACGACGGTCGCCAGCAAGTCCCCGAACCCTCTAACGCCAGCTCCCACGACCTCTACGCGGCTTGGAGAGAGCTGTCGCCCGCCGAGCAGCAAAAGGCAATCGCCACTTCGAGCCCAGACTCTTCCCCAGGTAGCAGGCTGTGGGAAAAGGAGGGCGCACGAAGAGCAGCAGCGAGATCTTCGACATCCCTCTGCACCCTGGACACTGAAGTGGGCACGATACCTGGGACAGCGGGAGATGTGGGTCTACCTGGCGCCTGGTGCAGTCTGCACGCAGTACACCAGTACAAGATGAGGAAGCTGGGTCCCAGCCCCTTGGGAGCATCCCCTCCATCATCCTCGCTGGCCGAGCCCACAACAGAGACTACATCTTCGCACCATGATAACGCGCCGGCCACTCCGGGAGGAAACCCCGAAGGTTCATCCTACTGCTCAGAGGTAGAGGAGACCTCCACACCCAGTTCGCTTTGCTTCACCCAGCAGATGACCACCGTCAGAACGCATGAAGCAGATGAAGCGCCGCCCTGTCTCGACAGCCACCCCATCGCTAAAGACCCTGAGGTGATGGAAGAGGAGTCCTCGGTCAATTCGCTCTGCTTCACCCAGCAGATGGCAGCAGCTGAGACCCCTGAGGCGAGAACTGACCACCAGAGCTCCCACCAACTCGCCCACAACTCCCCTACTGGCAGCCCTCAGCATGACGAGGATCCCCTCACCCATGGCAGTCTCATCAATAGTGTCGCTACCCATGCGAGCCCCACAACAAGCGGCACTACCCACGTGAGCCCCACAGTGAGCGGCACTACCCATGTAAGCCCTACCACCAGTGGCACTACTCATGTGAGCCCTACTACCAGTGACACCACCCATGTGAGCCCTACCACCAGCGACACCACTCATGTCAGCCCCACCTCGAGCGAATGCACCTCAGCGGGCACCCTGCTGACGGCGAGTGTAGACAACCTCGTCAGTCATCCGACTGAAGATGTTGATTTGCTGGATGAGGAGTTCTACGCCGCGTGTAGGCAAACGTTGGAAGAATGCCGCGAGGCCTCGGACAACCTCCTCCCCAACCTCAAGTGCAAAAGCATACGCAAAGAACTGGAACTTAGATGGGTACCTTAGCGGAGTGATCCCAGGAGGTAGACCACTCCTAAGGGGGGGAGAGTTGTGCCCGGAGGCACAGCGTGAGCCGATATGCCTATGCGTCCGTATGTGTGTCATCGGGGGTAATCTGGGATTGGCACGATGACAGTGAAATTGGGCTTGAAATCACGATGAGAATGAATACCAAATGTCCGGGGTATGACAGTATGACACTATGACACTATGACAGTATGACAGTATGACACTATAGTAGTATGACAGTACTGTGGGGGGTGTCATCGTGGAACTCAGTCAGACCCTCGAAGAATGGTCAGATTCGCATCGGGGTTGAAAAGACAATGAAATCGAATATCAGATATTAAGGTTATGACAGTATGACAGTATGACGCTATGACAGTATGACAGTATGACAGTACAGTAGTATGACAGTACTGTGGGGCAGTCATCGTGTCAGCCTGTCGGCATAACATCTGAATCGAGAATGACGAATCGGAATTAGAAATGAGATCGGATCGGGAACTGAACGTTGAGCCGAAGTGTGACATCGGCTCTCGAGTGGTTGACCCTGCAACCTGAGTGACGAGTGAATAAGTAGAGCACTTGAGAAGTGTTTAGCCTTCAGAACTCGGAACCGAATTATCGTTTCTACCTCAATCTGGCCCTGATCCAGTATATCATAAAAATCCGAATTGTGTACCTTTGCACGTTCAATCAAAAACATATCTCCGAGCATCTGTCGTCGTGCCCCTGGCACATTCTGAGTATACAAGTGGACTTGAATGCACTCGGATTTGTACTGAGTTGCAATTGTCCAAAGTTTTTATTCTGACATCACTACTTATTTGTGGAATAGCATACAATGGTATAAACCATCCACATATAGATTGACACCATATTTGTGGTTTCATATCATTTTGGCACATAAGACAAGCATGCTTCATTGAGGAATAAAGACTCTTTGAAAGCTCATTCTGGAATGTTTAGAAATTTGTTGCCTCGTCCATTAGGCCACGAAGTCTTGGAAAAGCCATGTCGGGACTCGAACCCGCAATCTGCATACGGTTTCCAAGCGCAGTTCATCCTCATTCTGGAAAGTGACAGAAATTTTATAGTCATCAACAAGTCACAATTCTATCGGATTGAAATGACACATTCATCATTCATACTTCTTTATCATAACAAGTCTCTGAATAGTGTTTGCCCAAAAATAAAATGGGCACCATTGAGATAAGTGATCATGTACTGAAGAATATACACATATCACTAGGCAATGCCATGTTCTAATCATAATGAAATGACATGTCAGCCATCCATCAACTACGGAAATACAACTCGTAGTAAGTTGTTGTCATTACAGACACTTCTTAATTGACTCTCCATTAGCTTCGATACCAAAGTTAACTTCGGTACCATCACTGATTCCGTTGTTCATTATGACAATCATTATCCAGAAACATTGTCTAAGTTGGGCACACCATTGTCTAAGTTGGGCACACCATTGTCTAAGTTGGGCACACTATAGTGACCCTGAACTGACAATGTATGTGGGCTGCAACCCAAAAACTGCATATTAATTCATAGTGAATTGACATTGGATATTTGATATCATCTGGCATTTGCCACATTCAAAAACGTCAGGCATATTGCCGGTATGACGTAGAGAAATCGATGTTCATATTGACATTGTTACCTCGAAAGCATTCGATAAGTAATCTCAGTCTGATTACTGAGACCATGTTCACATGACATAATGATTGAATATCATTCTCCATCACCATCTGATTGGTTTGATGCACCTCTTTTTAAAAGGGGGAGGAAGGAGTATAGATTCATTCATTCTTCATACAGCTGCTTGCCACATATTGATTTACATCATTGTAATTTTGCTTGGAAGATTAAAAATCTTATCAAAAGTTCCAGCATCTGTATATAGCAGCCATAAAGTTGATGACACGGTACATCATGCCGACTGAAGACATCAAATGGAGTCTTATTTGACTTACTGACACATGAAGTTCATTATGAAGAAATCATAGATGCACATTTCTCCGGCTCTATCATATTATATGAAGGGCACTGACATAGGAAAACGATGGTTTTTCAAATGTGAATAAGCTATATTGTAAGCTTACGACCATCACTTTGACGTCAACAGCCTAAGATGCTGATTGTCGAAATTCAAGAGTTGAAGGATTCGTTGAATCAACCTTGGTAACATGTGTTTTGATTGATGAATTGTTGATCCATGGTTTCTCCCCAAATCTAGAGAAGCTGGCGCACAAGTTGTTGCCAATGTCTTAAGGAAAGCATCTGAGCAAAGGATTGCCAGTAGTGCCAACAGGCATCGAATTCCATAACAGCAAAGCCGAGTGAGTAAATCCGCCACTCTAGCTATTTGCCCGTCATTCCTTCCAGGTTCATGACAAGAGACGATTCATCAAAGTCATACACCAATGTATAAGTCACATGCATGGTTGCACAGTTTGTATCCGAATGCAACCCCATCGAGGTTAAGCATCTAGACAGCAACTCTGGCCAACAAAAAGCCTTCCTGTCTTCGGATATCTTGAGCATTCTCATTTCCAGCTCCACCATGATCAAGGAAGCATCATGCCTGTGCCTCGCTGGGACACTGATCCTCAAAGCCGCACACTTGAGGCGAGTCTTATGAGACAGTGACCTTTAGCTTGTGGGGCGTCAACCCCTTATCAAATCCTGAACACTTGTTAACACCTGGATAAATTTATCATGATGCAACTTAAGTGGGATTATAAGTTCCACATAATCATATTGTCTACGTATGCTGAAGGCATAACTGCCGCATATGGTTACAATAGGTCGCAGCTTCTATAACATTGTGGCTTCTGAGTCAAAAGCTGATAGCCGATGACTTTTGCCAATAATTGCCGACCAAATAACAATCTGGCCGTGGAAACATGTACCCAAGGGTTTTCGTCGATCGGTCGTATATATATCAGTGGCATCAGGGCTGCATCCCAAGAACTGCAGGGCTGCATCCCAAAAACTGCAGGGCTGCATCCCGAGAACTGCAGGGTTACATCCCTAACAATTTTACCCTGCATCAAATTGATATGACAGGAGCAGGAATTGATCCTTCCTTGCTAAGGTGTAGTGAGCCTTGTATAAATCATACCCTTACACAGATACGCATATGCGGGTACCAATATCTGTGAAAAACTGCTAATGCTACCTTTGCCAAGACCGTGGTTAGTCATCGGATTCTGTGGCCAGTCATCCGAAGCTACCGGAGACATCGACTGAGGTAGACGCAGTTGTGATCCTAAGTTATGCTTGACATACATAACTAAAATAAATTTCACATTAGTACGTGGCGAATCCACTCTCACTCATCGCGACAGATGTTCGTCAAAGCGTGCGTACTGGACCAATAATTGAGGAGTTGAGCAGACCGGGTAAAGGATTATAAGTCCAATCCCGTTAAGCAGGGCCACTCCGTTTGCATTAAAACAAGCCCCCGGTGAAATAACTCCGGAAACATCCAAAGGGCTCCCCATGACCGCCTGTGAACCTCCTTTGATGTCTTCAGGAGGGGAGGAAGGGTTGGGTGCGCAATATATAATAACTGTGGAAACGAACAGCAAACGATCAGTTATATATATATATATAAGGCCGAGCATCGTGCGATTATAAATCGTTAAATCGTGGGATCATCGTTCGCAAAAGCGACGACGGCTAGCGCAATAATCCGTAACGTACACCTCGGATACCTTGAATCGTCACTCTGAAACACGATACGTGTGGATCAATCAGTAATCCAGCGTCAATCTGTATCACGAAACGCAATTCATTGAACCTTGAATCGTCACTCTGAAATACGATACGCAATTCAAAGGGGGCTACATCCTAAGAACTGTAAGGCATTAGCCTGTAAGGCATCATGCTAAGGTGAGGGACTAAAGTGGACTCAGTTCCCCCCAAAATCCTAAAACACCATGAGGGACGCCTCAAATCGGTGTAAGAAGACTGGTACCAGCAGAAGCAACAACAACAAAGACATCAAAGACATATACAAAGGTATGCCCGTTGTGAGGTCACAACTCTTTTAAGAGGGGAGATCTGTCAGGGTTATGACCGATGACACATGTGTCATACGTGTCATACCTGTCAGACATGTCATACCACGTCATGTCATGTCGAGTCATGTCATATATTATAATGACATACAGTCGTCAGTACGGTCGACTATGACCGTACATGTCATCGAGATGATAAGTCACATCATCTGTCATTTATTCAAGGAAAGACTTGAATGACACCTGTCATCGAGAGTTCGTATGTCGAACTCGAAGATGGCAAAGCAAGATACAATCTTTAAGTACCGAACAAGAAATCATCTTCGCTTCTAGCATGTGCGGAACAAGCATGCGCAGTATCATAGGGCGAACGCATCATTCGTTCTGCCAATACTGGTCGTTCAACCAATGTGCGAGAACAGGTGTTCCGCTCGGGTAAAACAAACTGGCTAAGCTCCCATAATCAGTCCGGCCGAGTGCTTTTATCATGCATCTCGGAAACCCGGATAATACGAAGTGATGACTGACAGTACAGTACTACTGTACTGTCATCCTAGCTACTAGCGGAGTCACGGTTCCGATCAGAGACGGGTCAGGCTAGGGGCTATCAGAGCCCATAATAATAACCCTGAACCTAAAGTCCAGCACACCACCCGGAGCTGTGACTGTAGCTAATAGGGCTAGGCAAGCGGAGCTAAGTAAACAGATAACAAACAGCATTCTACTGGAAACAGATATACTTCTAGCTGGGTGCCCGGGGACTTGTCCCGGCACAACCCACCACTGCGGCTAAGGCTAATCACACCACCAGGATTTGAAATTAGCAGACTCTAGCCACTGCAAAGCTGGTCGGCAGAGCCGAGTTCAGCAGACGGATTCCAAGGCAGGAAAACATCCGAAGTAAGTTGAGATGAAATTTCATAAGTGTTGACACCACCAGACCCAAGTGGGTCAGGCGGATCCCGGAGTGGAGTGGCAAGACTTTCAAATTGCAGAGCCGCTGAGGTCGATTGAGAAAAGAACGGTTCCACATCCCGCGGCGGCATTGACGAACCAGTAGCAATCACGGACGGGCAAAAGGAATCCAGTAATGCACCACCGGGATGAACCGCACCGTAGCCGTAGGTGGCTCCGGGCTCAACCAGGCCCCTGACACCACCGCCGACCACGAGTGTCGGCATCGCCGTAGCACTGAACAGAAATGTAGCCACCATGAAAAGAGTGAGCGCAAATTCTCCGATGCCAAATGGCCCGGAGCCTCTGGGGACTCCGAACCGCCGAAATGCCGCAGCCGCCGGCGGTGCACCCCCTTCAACTTCAGTCAGGCAGACTTCATCGTCATCGGAATCACACACTTCAACAGGCTCAGGGTCAATGTCAAGCCAGTCAGGGTGGATAGTGTTGAATGTCTTGAAAGAATTGTCAGCAGAAGCCATCGGGCCGAGAGCCAGAGAGACAGACGGCGGCACGAAGGCGGCACTGCTGACCTCGTGCAAGTCAACCGGCTTACCATGCACGGGTGCAGAGGCCTTCGGCAGCAGTTGCTTGCTGGCGGTCGGCTCAGCGACACCACCAGCAAGCGGACCGCTGACCTCAGCAAATGCAACACGGCCAATGGAAAGGTGCTCATCAGGTGCAGACTCAGCAGAGGCAGCAGCATCCTTGAATTGCTGCAGAGCCGTAGGCTCTGGAGCAAAGGAATGGGCAGACAGCTCACAGATTTCAGGTTGCCCCACAAGAGCACACAAGTGCTCCATGGACCCCTCATCCCCAGCGTCATAGTACCGCTGAAAACGAAGGGCAAGCACGTCGGAGTCATAAGACTCGACGGCTTGGCAGTAGGACGCCGAAATGGACATCGGGTGAGTGTCCTTGTGAGGACACTCACTCAGCCAATGCTTTGACCCAACGGCGCGGCACTTCTCGTGCCTGCACGTTGGGACAAAGGTGCCAGACCGCTTGTCAAAAGCCACCTCCGAAGAGGCGGAATGAGCAAGCGGCTGCACTCCAGGTCGGTGGAAGCCGCGCGGAGTGTGTTTCCCATGAGGTGGCTTGGAGCCACCCTTCTTAAGGGAATCCACATCCCGCTGCAACTTGACCAACTGAGAACTGAGCCGCTCGATGGCCGAAGCCAGGCCAGTGTCAGTGGTGCAAGATGCTACGGACATGGGGCGCCCCGCAGTGCGCTTGCCCGAGAGCCGCCCGCAGCGGTACTGCTCGCGCACGCGCGCCTGCAGGGTGAGCAGACTCACAGCCGCACGCTGGTCAGCTCGAGCAAACGAGTCAACCAGCGTGGCGTAAGCCGGTCCAGACAGGGCAGAGAGGAATTGCCTTTTAACAGCGTCTTCGGGCAGCGTCTGCAGACGCTGCGCATCCCGAAGACAACTGTTAAAAAGACGAATGCCAGAGTCAGGGTCACTTTCATCTGAAATTCTCACGTCAAGCAGCTCAGTCAGAGACTCGAACGGAGTCGAATCATCAGCGAGCATACGCACCACCTCGAGGGTGGCACGTTTGCCGTCAGCAGGAACATCGGCCCCAGAAGCCTCCACCCAATTACGGGCAGGAGACCCTGGCGCAGTCAGCAGCAACAGCACAGAATACAACAGCTCATTCGCAGCAGTCATGACAGGGACATTGGCAGCAGACAGCTCAAACAGGGGTGCAAGTGCCTGCGACTGCAGCGTGAAAAGCTGCTGAATCTCGGAAACCAGCTGCGAAAAAATGTCCGAAGCCGACGACTCATTGCCATGAAATTTTGCCGTTTTGTCTCCCAGAACTTTAGTGGCTGCTGTCTTTGCGCACTGAACATCGAATGAGTCTTTTCGTAACCGCTGAACGAGCGTCGCAGCCGCAGCCGATTCGTCAGCCGAAGCCAAATGCGGCGTTGTAGGGGTAGCCGAATTCAGTGCCCCAACATCATCGAAAATAGTTGCTAACTTACGCGCCCTAGCGCGTGTACGTGGTCTAGGCGTTGTGTCCATTCTTAAAATGACAGTGAGATGGGGTTGCGGGCTAGCGGTGCGACAGTAATGGACAATCTCGCAGCGGCCATTTCCTGCAGGAGCCTCAGCAAGCAACAACATAATCAAGCAGGTCATGAGCCGAGTGGCTAATCGTGGGAGCGACCCACAAAACGCGGAGTGTCCTGCCCGCTGATCAAACGGAACGTAAAGTATAACCATACTCAGCGACGATACTCTGCCGAATAAATGCCGAAAAAACTGATCTCCACTTCAAAAGTAGGCCATACTGCGGAGAGAAGACCACTGTCTAAGGGGGCGCCCACCCCATCTCTGTGTCAAAACTTAGCCAATCATGGCAACAGCTCGGCGCTGTGCCATCAGAATTACTAGGGAAGTGGTGACGCGCATAACCTGCGAGAACAGGTGTTCCGCTCGGGTAAAACAAACTGGCTAAGCTCCCATAATCAGTCCGGCCGAGTGCTTTTATCATGCATCTCGGAAACCCGGATAATACGAAGTGATGACTGACAGTACAGTACTACTGTACTGTCATCCTAGCTACTAGCGGAGTCACGGTTCCGATCAGAAACAGGTCAGGCTAGGGGCTATCAGAGCCCATAATAATAACCCTGAACCTAAAGTCCAGCACAATGTCTCGGGTTCACAACCCAATAGCGGTACCATCTATGCGATGGGAGACATTCGGTATAGATGAGCTAGCGTTGTGCTAGAGCAGTATCTTCTCACAGAAGTCTGCACTCATCCCGCTAATAACTTGCACGTGTGTTACAGTCCAATAACACCGCGCTTTCTATTATATTATTGATATATTGAGGGCTCGCATATCAGCCCGTATCAGGCGCGACGTCCATCTCGGTCAGTCGAGGAGTCCGTACCGCGAAGCCAGGTGTCCGCCACGGAGTTGCGCTCCACGACGAGGGCCAACACGTCGTAGAGAAGCCCATTAACCTTCTCGATAACCAGAGAGGTGGGGTCGTCGAGGTCAAAGGGGGCCAAGTCCAGCCCAGCGGACTCAAACTCGGTACGAAGCTGCACCACCAACTCGGAGAGGCGGTCCGCGTCGTCAGTACCACGATAATGATGTTTCTTGGAACCAAGGATATCCTCGCGGATACCCTTGGCCCAAGCCCGGTGCAAGCGCCCCTTGTAGACCATGTCAACCGTCGCATGCTGGTCGACAAGGTTCTTCCGTAACGCGACAGCAGCGTCGGAGTTGCTGGAAGCAGCAGGGGGCACAACGGGCGGTGTGCTAGCGGTCGGGGTGTCCCGAACCGCGTCCAGAAGCCGTATTGAGGCGTCCAAGTCGGAGTCCCTCAATAGGCGTCTGCGAGCTCTTGTTGATGTAGCCATACTTCTGAAAGCCAGAGAAAAGATGATGCGCGGTAGCACGTTTGGGTGTTGTGGCGGAAATGGAGTGAAGGCGTAACGGCAGAACGTGCGGAGCGGCGAAAAGAGCGTGGGGCACTTGCAAATGTCGATGTGGTCGAAGGTGTCCGGAGCACCAACCCAAAATACGTAAACCAGCGGGATCAGGGCAGGTAAAGTAACGTAAGTGAACATTGCCAAAACCGAGCAATAGCAACGCGCGGTGCCCATGACTCGCAGCCACAAGAAACGTCTACCGTAAAACCATGGTCCAAATCCTAGTCGCACCCAAACGCGCAAGTGCGCACCACCTCTTCAAGCGGCTGCTTAGCCAATCATGGCCAAGATAGCAAGTGGAATGAAAACGTGGATGGGGCCACGACCTACCGGAATATCCTAGTACACCAGATATCAGATAGTCCCGTACTCAGTGTGGATAAACTGTGTAAGATAAATAAACCCTAAGCTAGATATACCCGGAACGGTCTCGGACGGTCTCGGAGTCTAGCCTACCTGTGACACCGCGTGTGTCACAGTACGAACCTACAGATCAGTCAGCAGTCCAGTGTTGGTCCTAGGGATCTGTCATGTCATAGGGGCCTGACCGGGACTCCCAGTCAGGGCTGCCTATACAGATTTCAGCAACCAGTGTCCGTTGTCACAGTTACCCGTGTGGCATTAAACACTCAACTAAGTATTTTATTCCATCTTAGTATCTGTGAACGTCCACCCCTGCGTTTCTGTGTCACTGCTTGACGTTGATATATATATCTTATATATATATATATATATATATATTAGGGTCAAGCGACGGGTCGTGGCTAGAACTGTTCGCTTCAGAACTCAGAACTCGAACTGTTCGATTGCTCTTTCGACATATAAACTTGTAAGTCTTACTGTTAGGTGTTATGTGTTAGTGTATGCGAGCTCAGTTTTGTTATGAGAGCTCATCTGGTGTATCCAAACTTTATTCTGTCCGATTGGCTTCTTTCGTTATGTCGCGTGGCATGCTCTGAGTCCTCAAAAGGTTACGGCCACCTGAAGGCGTATGCCGAGTACAGGGTCTGCACTCACTTAATCCTTCCTGCACGCACATCACAACTGACGCGCAAACCGTGAACGAATCCGTCTTGATACGCTTGGGAGCAACTGAAATGCCGCAGCTGAAAGACGGTCGCCTTGCCTTTCACGTTATCCCTTGCCGCCCGTTTTAGAGACCCTGCTTAAAACCCTGATGTCTGCTTCTGAGAACGTCACACGGACAGCACCATTGTATACCTGTACGGATATTGCGGACGCGGTATTCGAGGAAATCGAAAAAGCAAATGGCAATAGTGTCTCAGCGGAACGTGCGTTATTTGGTCTCTTATTCTCAGTGACGAGCATAGTGTTTTTTTTTTTCTATTTTGTTCCAATGTGTATTTTCAGAGTTACTGTTGTTGATGTTTAAATTTGGTGCGAATCACTTGTCTGGTGACGCTTTACTTAGCATTTTGTATTTGGCGCGTTGCAAACGTTGAACAAACTGGGAGAATAGTCACCGATAAGCACTTATTGTGGTAGGCACCTGCCCGCGTGTAACAAATCAACCTCAGATGAAACTTCCTTTCAATATCCTTATTATTTTGCCCCAGTGAATCTCACTTTTTAGCTCGTCCGGGATCTCTCTCTCAGAGCCTCACGCTTACACCATCCCTGATTTGTGTCTGTGTATGGTGCAGCTTAGCTACCATATGCGAAGAAAAGCACTTGCAGCGTGCTCTCCAACTCGTCGATCAAGGTGGGGTGCGCTGCCTCATGGCGGAGAAATCTGGCCGCACGATCTTTCAGGTTTGATTAGGCACCCTTCCTTTTCTCTCGTACAGGTCGTATAGTCGGATTATGTCATTCTCCATGTGAACAGGTCGCGTGGGAAAAGGCTCTTCTCCCTACGTGTTCCGCACGCGGCAGTTTTTCACACGCTGCAACATAGAGTTACTCGACTTTAATGCGTACTCGCCGCTGCTCTCTAATTCCAGTGTTTCCACTGTGGCGATGCGCTGAGAGATCTACAATTTGCTGAAGTAGGGGTTTGCCGCAGTCTGCTGAGCGATCTGCCATTGCATTTGCTGGATGATGGCGACTGTCACGTCAGCAGGTGTTGCGGAACCAGAGGTCAGCGGGTTAGGCTGGACTACCATCACCTCCGTGGCCTTGCCGCGCGCTATATGTCGCGTAGAAAAGTCTGAACTTTTCGAGCTGCCGCTTTGTTGACTTTCGGATTGATCCGAGTGGGAATAAAAGTGATTGGAAGTTGTGATAGCAACCAGATATCAGCTCACGTGTTGCAGCCTTTTACACTTCGTGGATGTGCCTGCAGGTCCTCGGCAGATCCACCGGTGAGCCATATGTGTGCTTCCCAATGCATTTTTGCTCCTGCCACGCGTTCTTCTATGATGTTGTCAGTCGTGGTGAAGCTATCTACGTAAGTACTACTCTGCTCAGCGCGTACAGCTTCCTTTCAAAAACCGTTCACTCCTCTCGGTCGGTCGTTTATATATGGCCCGCTTCGTTCTCCTCACCATCAATAAAGCGCTTTTAACTTGGGTACAAGTTAGTAGTGATTTCAACGTTCTCCCCATTCCAACAACGGTGAATTTGAGTTCGTTCAGTCTTCACATTTATGCATTGCATGTGCCGTGTTTCCTGACGACCGACTCTGGATTCTCAACCGAGGGTCGTTGTCATCGTTTGCTCATAAAGTGAACTTAGTTACTCCTCCCCCACGTCTGTATGTATTCACGACCCTCAGGTCTTTGCGTGTGGCTTGTAGCTTTCAAGCGTCGGGATGATATACTTAAGTGTCATCTGAACTTGTGCAACGAACGTGCGCCAGAGGCTTCTTGTGAACATCAAGCTTATGCCTGAAAGGTTCTTAAGCTTTGTTGCCACGCTTGAAACTTGCCAAAATGGGTATAAGTCAGAGTATCTTGCCGGGGTGTCCGAAGTTCTTGCTTTGGCTGAGAGGCTGGGGACTGATGGCAGTGTAAGCACTTGATTGCTGTGAAGTTGATGCAAGTATTGGGGCGCTGCGTGCCGGAGTGTATATCGGAAGTGGAAATGGCAAATCTGTTAGCTTCAGCTTTCACGTAGCAAAGGTAGGTTTTCAGCTTACCAGGAGAGGTGCAGTGCCTGTACCTCTGCATATTTTTTCGATCGGGGAGGCTGCTTGGGAACCTCCCAGTTGAAGAAATTGCTCAAACTCATGGTTAGTCGATGATAGTGTTTACGTACAAGCTGCAAAGTGTAAAACCTCAAATATCATGAATAATGGTGACATGGCGCAGCGGTTATCGGCATGCTGGCATGAATAAAACGCCAGTTGTATTTGACTTTTGCTGCAAGTTTTTTTATCCTATTATGTTCCATCGCATGTTTATTCTTCAATAGTAAGACAATCTTGGAATGCGGAGTTCTTGCCGTCATCCAGCTTGGAAATGGCTTCCGCCTTACCCATAAAGGCCCTTGGGGTGGACTTTGCTCCAGGCGTGGGGGGAGGGGGCAAGATAGGACATGTTTGCTGTTTGGTGGTTACCCCCTAGGCATAGAGTTGCTTCTGGGGGGAGTCCCACTTGCCGAAGCCAAGATGTGAGTGAATATTGAGTTCTACACTAGACAGGATTGCAATCGAATGTGCATGGTCCTAAAACATGTTGGAAACTGTATCGTGCAGTGGGAGACACTTGCAGCTAAACGAACGGATCAAACGAAATAAGTAAACTTGTGTCGTCAATGGGACTGGACCGTCCACACAGGGAACCCGCTTTGCAAAGTTACGTCGAATACGGAACCCTAAGATCCTGCCCGTGCGACATCATGCTACACGTCGGACACGGACAAGCGGCGGGATACGTCGTGGTGCTTCCAGACCTCATGTACAACATGTGATGAAATTCATCATTAAGCCGTCGTCAGGGTTCTTGCAGGTCGCAAAGAAAATTCAAAGCAAGATACAATAACGAAATTGATGCTTAGAATATAGAACAGTGACGAAGCATTCCTTAAGAAGATAACAACGATGATCAGTAGATGTGATCATAGGGCACTGCATTTAATTGTAGATCTTGGATCCTGCTGTCATGAGATATATGCGCGGTTCTCGGGACTGTGGGGTGATCAGCCATGATATGCACAGCAATCGGTATTCAAAATGTTCGAATTAGCTTATTTCAACCCCTTGCTGTTCATTTGATTAGTCAACTTTGGTATTATATTTTCTGTCATTATCTTGCCGGTGTTCGGAACTTCCGTCGATATAAGGAAATAACACCCACGCGGCTTACTCTAGGAGCCTGCGCAGGCCAAATCCTACACCGGGGCGTCGGGAGGGCTGCTGTCAGCCAGAGTCGAGCACACCACGCGCTGAACTGTGGGACGCGGAGGTGCACTCACAACGCTGCTAGCGATAGAGAGTTCGTCCGCTACGTATATACGCCTGCCACTGGGCACTTACGATACTAACGAATGCTGCTAAGTGCTCACTACAACCGAAATCCAAACCATGAACCAAAGAAATCGCAACCGATACCAAGATTCGCAGTACCAATATTCTATCACGAACTTTATCTACCAAAACGTGCACACCGCATACCGAAATTTAAGGTCTCGGCGGTGTTAAAGAAACCAGATCTTCACCAGAGTTAGAAGTAGTCGAGCACGGCGAAGTCGGCCATGTAGAGCTAAGGCATGATAGGTGTGTCCACACCACCAGCCGAAGAGATTGGGGGAGCGGCTTATTAGCACCAATGTCATACGGCGGGTTATCACCGTGCAGAGTGCACCCGAGCAGCAGTGAAGACATCAAGGACCTGCTGCAGGGCATCGGGATCGTGCAGCTACCCAATACCATCCAGGATTTATGGTTTGCGAGCTTTGACATATCATCGGGCTGGCTGGACTGTCATCGGGGAACATGAACCCGCAAGAACGATTGGGCGAGAACGGAGATCGCTTTGGGATGAAGGGCCCCACTTCCGAACAAGGAATTTGCCCCCCAACCCTAGCAGCAGATCTCGTGTCTTAAGGTCTTGGGTGGCTTCTCCGACCCCCAAGCAGTTTGACCCCCCCCCCCCCTTTAAGAGTTCCCTTACGTAAGTATGTGATTTTTCGAAAGCCGCTAGGGGGTCGCGGCTGCAGGCTCGTCATCGTTGGCAACATCGGCTGTAAGAGACGAAGTCCCCATAGTGCCACCTCGCCCTGCAGAGACTACAACCAATTCCTAACATATGCAAGCTGGAGACGAGCTCGTGCACGAGCATCTTAAGCGATGCCGTGACCATTTAATTGATTTTAATTCCAAAATGACGTTTATAAGAGTGTTGTAGAAAAAACAGGTGCAGATTTCAGATTTTAGTTCACGTCAATTCTTGCTGCTTTGCTTGACTTTGTTTATTTTCCCAATGCCCAATACGTGCACAATGAACTCATGTTAACAAATCATCACCACAAAAGAAGCAACCTTGAGGAATTCCGATTGACAAATATACTGCTTGGCAGGGAATTACAGTTCCATTTTGAATATCTACATGTCCGATATCCGGTAGTTGTTCACAGCTTTATATCGTGTCCTGGTGCCCCGGAGGGCCCAAATTTGTCCAAGCATGCATGCTGAAGGGAAAAGTAAGCCCATAAAGAAAGGGCACACAGAAGAGTGCAGCGTGTAAGAGTCATCGACACTCCATCTTCTCAGCCTTTGGGCACCTTAAGCCTTTGGCTCCACACTGAGGCGTGCGCCAAACGCATCTTATCTGAATGCGCTGTTCATCTCTGACATAAATTTGTCATACTCCGACTCCACATTCTGCCCGGAGTACTCCGCGGGCGGCGCGGGCATTGGGGGGGGTGCGCCCGCCGGCATTGGAGGTGGTTCACCCCCAGGCATAGGAGGGGGAGCAGTTGAGGGCATGGGTGGCATGGAAGGTGGCTGCTGGCCATACTGCTGGTCGTATCCACCGTACTGCGGGGGGGGAGGAGGCATCTGTGGCCTGGGCCACCCAGCTCTATTGTCTTGGTTGAAGTTGTGCATCTGCTGAGGTGGGGGTGGCGGCATTCCTCCGTGGCCGTTCCAACCTCCCATTGGCGGACCCTGTTGATTACCAGGGAACATGCCGGGCCTGGGTCCGTTCAACATGCCCACAGGTGGTTGGAACCCCTGAGGTGAACCCCAGGGCGCAGGGCCTCCTCTCCCAGGGCCTCCAGGGGACCCCATCCCCATGCCTAGGATGCGGCCTCCGGGCCCACCAGGTGAGTTCATCATGCCACCCCCCTTGCCGCCCTTCCCACCCATGCCCATGCCCATGCCCATGCCCATGCCCATGCCCATGCCTCCCCCTGGAGGCCCGGGCATCCCCCCGCCTCCCGTTCCCATCCCCATGCCTTTCCCTTCGCCTTTGCCTCCGCCCAGAGGGGTGTTATTCGTGCCGGTCATTGTGGGCTGGCTCATGCCCCGCCCTGGACCGCCCATCGCCAGCCCACCCACAGGCCACCTCTGCTGAGCCTCACTGCTCGGTTGCGAGTCCCCACCACTGCGGTCGTCGGCTACCCGCACGACGAGCTCGCGGCCCTCCACCAGGTATCCGTTGAGGGAGGCGATGGCATCCTGCGCCGCTTGCCCGGTAGCGCACCGCACAAAAGCGAAGCCTTTGGGATCGCCTGTGGCTCGGTCCTTCGCCACATGCACGTCCACTGTCGAGTAGAACTCAAACAGGTCCTTCACCTGCTCCTCCCGCCATGTCATCGGCAGATGTGCGACATACAGCTTCGCATCCGGGGGGCCATCATCTCTCGTGCCATAACCCGAGTTCCCACCGCCGGGCTCCGGCTTTGCGCCGGCCACCCGCACGGTGAGGAGCTTCCCGTCGTTGGGCATGGGGCCCGGGGTGTTATTCAGAGCGCGCACGGCTTCGGCCACCTGTACAGCCCCGCCGAGCGTCAGATACCCGTTCCTCTTCGCTCTTTCTTGTGCTGCGCGTTGCTGGCACCTCGCGTCAAGTTTTCACGTCCCAAGCTGCACGGTGACCTCCACATCAATCCACGTGCGACCGTTCCTCATTCTCGCCAGCGCATGCTTCGCAGATTTAAGATTCCTACCACATCAGCATCTCATGTGGCTACATGCATGCTAATGGCGGTCTCAAGCTGAAGCGAGCTCGACACAAATTCCGGAGCTTCTTTAGGAAAAGGAGAATGCGCTCGAGTGGCACGCGAGGAGGCCAACCGTTCGATGGTAGGCGCAGGACACTGCGGGCCACGCAGGAAGCATTGACAGGGCTCTGTGCGCCCGGAGAAGAGGGGGCCACGCCAACGCACCTGTTCCGTGGTCTCCATGCGGACAAACGCGAACCCGCGAGGGCCGTCAGGACCCATGATGACCTTGGCCTCCGTGAGGTGGCCGAAGGGGCTGAACATGCGCTCCAGGTCCCCGTCGGTGCAGTGCGAGGGAATGTTGCCCACGTAGATCTTCTTCCCGTCCATGTCATCCTCGTGATTGGCGTTGGGCCCCGGGGTCGGCGGCCCCGCACCCGCCGGCCGCTTGGCCTTGCAGCGGTGGCAGTCATGCCGGAACGCGAAGTTCAGATTGTTGCACGACGGGCAGTGCCAGTCACCGCTCCGCGTCTGAGGGCCTCCGGCGCCATCCGGCCGCGACTCCTGCGCGCGCGCCGCGTCCGCTCTCAGTCGAGCGACACAACTAGCCCATTACAGTGAACTGAGCACTGACATAACCCGCGGCGAGGCTCCTGACGCCCGCAAGAAACGACCTGAGGCGGTATCCGCTAACGCGTCACGAGGCATCTGCTTCCACGGAGCCAAGGCAGCAGGGGAGGCCCACCTTGCAGCGGAAGCACTCGGTGCGCCAGGCAAAGTTGCTGGTGACGCACTTGTCGCAGTTCCAGTCGCCTTGCTTCGCGCCCTGCAACCACCATGCTGACATGAGACACAGCGCCAGCCGGCAGTCCTGGCTGAAACCACCAGGGGTGATGGACATGAGACACAGCGCCAGATGACGGTCCTGGCTGAAACCACCAGGGGGGGGATGGCATGTGACACAGCGTGAGCCAGCCATCATGGCTGATGCCTTCAGTGGACTCGTGGGGAGGAGGCGCTCCGCTTGCTCCCTGATACATTCCACGCGACGCTTCGGAGGTGAAGGCGGTGGCGCAACACGACGCCCTGCAGGGCAGCGCGAGGTGATCCAAGAGGGCACGCAGTCCGGGCCCAGCAGTGTGGCACGAGCCAATCCGGGCCCAGCAGTGCGGCACGAGCCAATCCGGGCTCAGCAGTGCGGCACGAGCCAATCCGGGCTCAGCAGTGCGGCACGAGCCAATCCGGGCCCAGCAGTGTGGCACGAGCCAATCCGGGCTCAGCAGTGCGGCACGAGCCCGTCAGGGGCTCAGACTATGCCAGTCAGCAAGAACACAGGAAGGGGGGCACACCATGCCAGCTCCTCCGCCGCCCGCCACGCCGCCACCACCACCACTGCCCATCCCTCCACCCTCCGCCTCCGTTTCCACTTCCACCTCCCATGCCATCGTCACCACCACCAAGCTCTGCGAGGAATGAGCTGTACTCCTTGTCCAGCTCCGTGCCCTGCAAGCCAGTCCATCCCCGTCACACACAAAACAGCACACGCCACAGGTTGGTGTGCATACACGCGAGGGCGCAAGGAGGCGCTCTCCGCCGCAGAGTGGAAGTCCTTGCATCGAGCCTTTGCAAGCCGCATTGATACCTCCTCCATTGATAACTCCTCCATGGTGAGGGCACCGTGATCAGCTTAGCACAGAGCACAGCATGGAAACCGTGGAGCAGGGGGGAAAGGAGGCGCGGGGGCCGCACCGGCTTGCCCTTCATCGGGCAGTCCACGGTGGGGTGCCCGCCGTTGCCGCAGATCTTGCAGGTGGTGAGTGCTACGGGAGCTTTCCAGCCGACGTCCTTGGTCGGGCACTCATATTGCCGATGACCTGCACAGGACAGCCCCCGACTCCGCCCCCTCCCACACCTTCTTGCCTCATCTAAGAAATAGTGAGCCCAGTTCGCAAGCCGGTCTTCAGAGGGGAGCTGTTCAGGGCGGGGAAGGCGCAAGCAAGTCTTCTAGACGAGCGGACTTTGGGCCTGCCTCAGACAGGCGAGCACAAGGGAGCCACCTCGTGCTCGGAGGGGAGCTGCCCAGTCTTTTGTGTCATCGAGGAATCAGGTCGGCTAGGCAGCAGCCAGCATTCAACTTGGGCACCAGCCTGGCTGGCAAACCGTCCTATGCAAAAGGGCGTTGCTGCTTTCACTGCTGCTCCCCTAGAAGTGAGGCAGCACCGCGCTTGTAGAGGCGCGTGGTCCTCCAAGCATGCACCCAGCTGGTGAAAGCACTTTTTGGTGGCAACTAGAGTAATGAGTTGGAAAGGCTTGTGGTGAACCTCGGCATCACTGGGCGGAACACTCTCAGCGAAGCTTCAGGGGCTCAGCAGGAGCTGTCCCTTGCAAGTGCAGGAGTGCTGAAGTGCAGGAGCTGTCCCTTGCAAGTGCCGGAGTGCCGGAGTGCCGGAGCTGTCCCTTGCAAGTGCCGGAGTGCAGGAGCTGTCCCTTGCAAGTGCAGGAGTGCCGGAGTGCAGGAGCTGTCCCTTGCAAGTGCCGGAGTGCCGGAGTGCAGGAGCTGCCCCTTGCAAGTGCCGGAGTGCCGGAGTGCAGG
>LGRX02010652.1:0-19507 GCA_001247695.2 Cymbomonas tetramitiformis
AACTTATGACATCAATCCATGTGTTCTAACTTATGACATCAATCCATGCACCAGCGGTGTTCTAACTTATGACATCAATCCATGCACCAGCGGTGTTCTAACTTACGACATCAATCCATGCACCAGCAGTGGTGTTACTTATGATATCAATCAATGAACTCATCGAAGCCAGCATGCCAGAGGCAGGCAGCTTCCAAACGGTCCATACATATTCCTGACATGTGGCAACATGAACGATGATCTATCAGACTGCTCACCTCGCAGCCAGTAGCACCCTAGAGGTGTTCACAATAACTGGCCCCCATCACGCAAAGCTCTGAATAACAGATCGGAGGGCACACGCCGATTCAACGGAACGGGGACGGACAACGCTGTTGAACGTGCCTCTGAACTGGTCCATTGCCCAGGCCTTGCCTTTGCGTCTTTCATCCCCGAGACTGTTCCGTTGCAACGGACCGTAGCGCAATTGTTGCATGGAGAGCTACGGGCCACGCACACCTGCAAGTCATTACCCGAAGCACACTGCAAGAGGGTGGCTGCATGGGTGTCGGCGTCCGTGTCGTCATACGGGCATTGGAATAGAGAGTAGCCGCAATCTTCTGTGTAGCATTCGGTGGAGCAGCTTTTGCCATATTGCTCATCTGCCGCGCAGCCCAAGGTGCACTCTTGGTAACAGGGGCAGTGTCCGCAGGTGGGCTCCACCGGATGCAGCGCCCATGTGTAGTCGAGGGCGTAGTTGTCATAACAGCCGCTGCACCAGGCGCAGGGCATGCACACTGATGAGGGGGTCATCGAGTCACCCCCGGTGGCCAGCAGCGCGCAGAAAAAATCTCCACCACAATCTGAGTGCACATGGCACCCCTTGGACGTCTGCAACCGCGGGAGCCCCTCAGAACGAGGTCAGCCTCCCACAATCCATACCGCACGCGGACCACGCGTCCAGGGGATTGACACATGGCGAGTACATTTCCCCGGACTGCTGAGGAGGGTGGCATGACGCATGGCCAGATCTATTCCCAACACCTGCACAGCTGGTAAGAGGCCAGAAGATTCTAAAAATCAAAGAACGGCACGTTGAGAAATGGAAACATGCACATAGCATGTACATGGATAACGAGCATGATGCTGTGCGGCGATACGGAAAAAAGTGCACACAGTGGAATCGATTGGTGAAGTGCATGCCATGCACCGAGGGGAATCACGCAGCGTGCAGGGCACACGCGGGCGAGAGTGCGAGGCACACGTTGTGGTCAGGGATTTTAGAAAGTGCGGTCTGGCGCCTCCAGGTCAAATCCGGATCCGGATCATTGCTTGAGCACCCGTGCATCTGGTTCTGCGTCCAACAGTACTTCAGGTCCGTGGAATTGAAGGCGCCGACCGCAAAGTTAAAACGGTGATCGAGCTGTTGGGTTCCATAAAGCACGGTCCGACAACCTGTATTCGCATGGGAGGTTAATCACCTCCGCCATGGCCCTCAGTTCCTCACCAGAGAGCCGGCAACCTCGTCCTTAGTACTAGCTAAGCACCCGGAGCATCAGCCGCGACATGCTGAGCACCTCGGAGGTGGATGTGCGCCTCGCCATGGCACCAGGTTTTTGTTCTCAGTCAGGCGACTTATTTTGATTGTCATCACATGGTCAAGGCGCAGCGCTGCCAGGAACCTAGAGGGGTGGGGTCGGGGCGAACTTGTGGCGTTGGAGGCATCCGCGTTGAGCTCCCAGAACAGTGCTCGAGCACAAAGGTACATATCCGACGGGTAGTAGTCTTGGACATAGTCACCTGCGCTCTCCAATCCACAGTAGCTCGCATGATTCGACTTCCTGCACGGCGCTGGCTGGTTGCTTGAAGGGCAAAGCAGCCTCCCACTAACTGATATCGCAACTATTTGAGCCATGCCACGTCAGAACTGCAGAATGCAGGCGAGGAAAGAAGCCAATGCGGGGAAGAGGGCTTCTCACGGCCGTACATTGACTGCAGGTGGAATCTGGCTCCATGGCGCACTTGTAGATACGATCCTCAATCGCCTGCAGCGCGTAAAAGCAGCTCTGATGAGACTCGCACCTTCCAACATGGCGGGATATCACATGAAGGTAGCCCTTAGGGAACCCAGATCTCGGGAAGTGAGCGCAGGTGGGCACCGGGAAATCATCTGAGTATCTGGTGAACTGGGAATCTGATGAAAAGGACGTCTAAAATTCTGTTCAGGCCACTCATGATCTATGCAGCTGAGTGTCTCGGCGACCGAGAACTCGCACATCCGAGCCTCTGGAAATCATCTGAGCATCTGAGCATGTAAGTATTCAGGCACCTTATCATCCAGGCATCTGAGAACCTAAGGTATACTTAAGCATTTGAGCGTGTGAGGATTTGAGGAGCATCATAATGTCTGGCCATTTGAGCGTCTGCGCTTCGAAGATTTTGTTGAGTTCATGAGCGTCAAGACATCCAGGTATCCGAGCATCTAACTGCCTTAGTACCTTAGCATCTGAGCATGTAATTGCCTTATTATCTGAGCATCCGAGCATCTATCTGCGTTAGTATCTTAGCATCCGAGCATCTATCTGCGTTAGTAACTTAGCATCTGGGCACCTAACTGCCTTAGTATCTTAGCATCCGAGCATCTAACTGCCTTAAAACCCTCGCTCAAGAGGCAGTGGGAACTTCTGTGAGAACCGGGGTCCGACAGCACCTACCGGAAGGTCAGCCTGGCACGTGGCGACCAGGTCGGAGCAAGTAGGAGAATCGATATCAACACATTGTGGACTTATTTGCAGATCCATGAGAGTAAGCGTCACAGCCAAGTTGTAGGTCATGGTGTTCTCACCGTTACCGAAGTTATTGACGTAGTCGGCAGTACCGTAATTAATAAGATAATCGATTACACTTGTCCGCTTAAAGGCGGAGCATCTCGGGACGAGGTCAACCGAGCCGCACTTATCAAGTATGTCACCGTCGCAAACCAAATATTGAAGTTCAGGGAGCATGCAGGAAGATGTACCATCAATGACTCTATTAAACTGGTTGCAGAAGGCCTGGATGTAGGTGTCACAATCGAAGGGCACTAAGGGATCACTTTTCTCACATGTTGGGAGTGACTCCCCGATGTCTCCTCCGGCCTGTGGCCCACCACGCCGAGAATTACTCACAGGCAATGACTTCCCGCTGGAAGAATGAGTGGAAGATGAGAGATACGGCCTGAAAACCTTGATGTGTCATATAACGTAGCTCCATGTGACAACGTGAAGGCCGCCACAGAAACCCTCTATCGCTGTAATCAGACACACCTGGCCACAGCTCCAATGAACAGCAGAGTGCCTACTGAGGCAGCTGCCTGTGGCTTCATCAACTCTTGGGCCCTGGAAAGAAGCCCTGCGTGACCAGCAAATCAGGAACGCCCTGGAAGCCGTGCTGCTACGTCTGAGGGAAGTCAGTGGGCGCACCGTGGGTAGCGTACTTTCACCCATATATGAATTTTCTGTGAGACTTTGCTGATATGAGATGACATCAACATTCCACCCAACATTGATTTTTGCAGCGACTGTCCCCAGAACTCCCGCACAAGGACTCAACTACACGAGCTACATGCGCTCTCTGTGCGTCGCACTGAACAATCGCAAGACAGAACCTCATCTAGCTGATGAAAATATAGTCTACCACCTGGACAGAAATCGCATCCTCATCTGCCTGGCCGCCGCTTCCTAAACCACCCTGGCTGCCACGTCCTCAACCATCCTGGCCGCCACTTCCTCAACCACCCTTGCCGCCACGTCCTCAACCATCCTGGCCGCCACTTCCTCAACCTGACTGCCATGTCCTCCTAAACCTGACTGTCATGTCCTCATCGACACAGAGAAAAATGGGCTGCTGCCTGATGAGCTTCCGCCTGCCATGCTCGCATGGACACTTGGGCTGTGCTTGTTTGGGGCACAGAACTAGAGTGTGCAGCATATCCTTTTGCGTCTGTTCGGGAGGAGGGTGTCCCACCTTCAGTGTTGACCGGATAGTATGTTGCGCTTGAATATTCTCCACAGACAGATGCTTCATACTCGATATCATAGCCACACGCCATGGACACATTGCGCAGTAAGTCAATGTCGCTGCTCAAAGGATACCCGGATTCGCGGGGAGCAAAGCAGAGGCACTGGTAGTCGACTGCTGCCGGCTTGACCATGCTGCAGCACTCGCTTGTATTCCATGCTGCTGAATCCGAGCAGCTGCACACAACCATCCTTAGAAGAAACTCATAACGGCATTCCGTAAGCCAAGCACGCGGTGGCTGCCATAAGACAAACCCAATGACCAGGGCGCTCTAAACACCTAGGACAATCTAAACCGCCGTTCTTAACTGCCGTGAACCCAGTGGTGAACAAAGCCATCCGCCGTGACCTGACAATTGCGACTGTCCATGACTTTCCACCCACATGGAAACCTACAAAACACACCCTGCACGCCACGCCTCCCCTTACCTCGCACGGAGCACCCCGCCCGCATGTCAAACCACACGCCACCTGTCGCCCTGCACTCCATGCCTCCCCTCACCTCGCACCATGCACTCCACGTCTCCCCTTACCTCTCGCCATCCTCCCGTCTCCCCTCACCTCGCGCCATCACTCCGTCTCCCCTTACCTCACACCATGCACTCCACGCCTCCCCTCACCTCGCGCCATTCACTCCACGTCTCCCCTCCTCACCATCATCATCTCCATGCCACCCCTCACCTCTCGCCATGCACTCCACGCCACCCCTCACCTTGCCCCATCTCCACGCCTCAGCTCACCTCGCGCCATACGCTCCACGCCTCCCCTCACTTCGCGCCATGCACTCCACGCCTCCCCTCACTTCGCGCCATGCACTCCACGCCTCCCCTCACTTCTCACCATGCACGTCACGCTTCCTCTTCGCTCATGCCCCGTGATCGAAAACTTCCCCAATAGAGTAACAACAAAACGTGGCCAATTACCTCGAAAGGAAAGCGGTGACAGCTTGATCATTTCCCGTGGACGAGTCTGCGAACAGGAAGTCAAACTCCCAATAGCATGCCACGGTATTTAGCCCGGCCACCTCAGCGTGTTCGGATGGAATAGGGCACTGCTTGCCGCGGATTCGTGCATTATACTTCGGGTCGATATCCTGGCAGATGCTTGCATTGAAATATGCATCGGTCATAAGCCCTTGGGAGTCATCCACTGCCGCGACCGTGCACCAGCAGTTTCCTCTGAGCAAGTCCTGCACTTGAAAACACCAATACGATGACTTTCAACAACTGATGCCTGCCTGAAGCTCCTCCTCGTCGGACCCTGCGTGCAACGCAACGGGGGGCCGCGTCACCTCCGTCCTTGACATGACGCAACGGGGGGCCGCGTCACTTCCGTCCTTGACATGACGCAACGGAGGGCCGCATCACTTCCGTCCTTGACATGGCGCGGCAGGGGGCATATCACTTCCGTCCTTGACATGGCGCATCGGGGGGCGCATCACTTCCGTCCTTGACATGACGCATCGGGGGGCCGCATCACTTCCGCGTCCTCGACATGACGCACCGCTGCCTAGTAGGCTGGGAACTTACCTCATACTGTTGACAGCAGAGTTCAGCACCTCCAGCGAGAGTGGAGCAGTTCATAAAGACCGTAGTCAACTCGAGTTGCACCAGCAACTCAAAACACTCGTCTGCGCTGGCAATCACCGTGTCCACCCTAGCCTCGTCCATCTCCCGTTTCCAACGAGTCCAGCGTGACATTAGGTCTGATTCCGCGCCTGCTGTGGAGGAGGAAGGTGAAGTGGTGAGGGAGGGAGTGGGGTAGGAAGTGGAGGAAGCAGTGGGAGGAGCAGTGGGGGAGGAAGTAGGCGAAGCAGTGGGAGGAGCAGTGGGGGCGGAAGTGGAGGAAGCACTGGGGGAGCAGTGGGGAAGGAAGTGGAGGAAGAAGTGGAAGGAGCAGTGGAGGAGGTAGTGGAGGAGTCGGAAGAACTTGCTGCATCAACTTCACCACCTTCAACACTCGTGGCAGCTTCACTCTGCTTCAAGGTCACACCCGGAATGGCGAACACCGACACCCATAAGTTCCAGTGTCCACTCTGAAAAGAGACTTGAAAAAAATACCAAAGTCGTGGGCGAAAGAGAAAGCAAGCGAAAGCAAACGAATATGAAATGGCGTGGCGTGGGCACAGGGCGGGCCAGTTTCACTGCGAGCTTTGCTATCACTCTGCACGACACGAAATTTCGCTTGGCACTGCGGGCCCAAAGTGCCGCCCGACAATTTTTTCCGGTTTTGGAAGTAAGCAACGATGGTGAGCAGGGGCCTCACGCGTACCTCTTCGGAGTACAGACGGATACCACCAACGACTAAGCCGGTTCCTGCGGTTGTGCCTGTGTAACGAAGGACCCACACCGCGTCTGGAAGGTCGAGGACCTCACTGACACGACCCTCGGCATAGTTCTTCTCAAACTTCTGTTCTTCGGCCCACCAGCATAAAGGAACCAAGTCATCGGTGCATAGATTGTACGTTACGGTTGCCAGCAATTCAGCCACCTCGGCGGCATCCCCCTGCTCAGGGCAGACGATACACGCACATCAAGTTCACCAGTTATTTCAAACTAATCTAAGGCTAAAGCTAAGGTGAAGGACGTTCCGTGAAAGTCTGGTGCAGGTGACATCCGAGGCTGGCTGCGGGCTTCAGCAAATGCGCTTCAAATCTATGTGCTCCACGCCTTGCAAGGTTTGTAGCGGTATTCGGCAGCTACTCTGGGTGATCAACTGTAAGATTTTATGAAGCGACGCGTGAGGGACGCTGCAGAATCTGCGCGGCAGCTGAAGTCCATATCGGGAGAGCTCGGCTTGCTCTCGGAACCCTTCACGAGGAGCGCATGAATTATTCTAGGGCAAGGGGCGCTTAATTACCACGAAGCGGGGCTCCAGGTTGATAAGGTAAGCGGTCGTATTGGCTTCACCACAGTCAGTCAAGCACCCGTGATCCCCGAAGCTTGGATACTCCATCGGTGGCTGACAAACGCCGTTGCCGCACTCCGGGTCGGCCCAGGCATGCGATATCACCTGATTTACGACGAATACGGTGTTGGGTCACGTGATAGTCCACTAGGAAAACTAGATTAACACGAAAAGCAGGCAGTGATCCCCTGGTTGTACGTGACCACAAAAAGTGCCGTGGGGAAAAAAGAAAGAGGTAGTCGTACATCTGCTATCCACTCGTAAATGTCGCCCGAGCTTACAAAAAACTCAATAATATCACCATTTTCATCAAGTGGAGCAAGGGACTCGATCATCCCTTGCCGAATTCGATACTCCTCAAAAGGCGAGGCCTGGAGAAAGAGTATTGCAAAATACAACATCATAAACCCAATGAAGCCTAACAACTGTACATAGCTCTGCCTTTTACTACTGCGAGATTCGTATTCTTTGTGCAAAGTGCTTATAATCCTACGGGTATCCGTTGAAGTAGTTTCCACGTTGCCATCTGTATGACCATTTCGGCCATCAGGTGATTTCAGTGCTGTCTCCGGATTGGACGACATCTCTTGCAGTTTTGTCACTGGAACAAAAATTTACAGGAACAAAATCACTTGCTGCTAGCGGAAAGCTACAACAGAAAAGAGATTCTGTCGTGGCTTCGAAAGCAGCATCACCGACGATGGTATTCGCGTCCCTCAAGCGAAGGAATGATGCGGAACAATTCTCTCTGCTGGAGAGAACAAGTAGGGTGGGGTCTGAAAGCCCAGGGCTGTCCTGTGCGCTGATATCATATGCTTGTATGCTGATATTGGTTTGGAGATACTGTAACAGATAGATGGCACCGCTTATGCGTTATACCACACAAAGGTCTGAAACACTTTATATGGCCAATATCAACGCTTATAAGCTTTCGATATAAGGGAATATATCCTCGACAAAGCGTCAACGCTTATACAATCGTGCCCGCTCATTCGCTTATGACTGTGTTTGACTTTCACTGTTCCGAGACGTAACGTTTATGCTTAAAATGCCTTGCGTTGTCCACACACACTTATGAATTCAGGAATTATACCCTCCCGTCTTCGACGGAGGGCCCATGCGGCGTTTAAGGGTACGGTCTAGTGAGTTTCAGGCCTATTTTAGGCATTTAATTTGAAAAATCATAATAAAATATAACAAATATTGGGCATTTGCGGGGAGGCGGAGGTCTCGAAAGCGGTGGTGTAGGAGTACACGGAACAGTGTTAGTAGAAATAACTTTTGAGCGGCACCAAAACGGTCTCGTATGTGCGGCGGACGCCTCGGTTCCTGCATACATATGAAGTTTTGACGAGCGAATGAGAAAAAAAACAAAGTGCAGGTGCAACCAAGTAATAATAATAATAATAATAATAAAACATTTACGCTAGCAAAGGGGACAAAGTCCTGAGAGTGCGGTATCCCTGCAAAGCAGACTAGTGAAAACACCAGGGAGGCTACTCCCTCTAGTGCGGTATCCCTGACATCTAGAGAAAAAGCTAAGTGCTAGGCAAAAAAACTCTAGAAGATGGAGAAGCAGCCATGGTCATGTGAGATGAGACTTTCAGCCCCCCCCATAAGGTGGGGGGCAGTCACACTCTCTCTGATCACCCCTTGACCCGAGGTGCCACGTCAGCCTGCTTCCGCCAGTTCGTTCCGCCAGTGCGATAATAAAACCCCAAAGTTATTTTATTATCTCATCTTAGTCTGCAGTGCATCACGGTGTCACACCCTGTAAGTGCTTCCACCTGCCTAATATATATATCATATATTAGCCTTTCTGTGAGGTTATCGGTCCACCATCTTTGGTGTGGCATCCGTTTTCTCGGCTACTTTGATCACGCACGTAACCCGCACGTAACCCGCACGTAACCCGCACGTAACCCGCACGTACCTCCGCACGTAACTCCGCACGTACTCCGGAAAATTGTATTTTTTTCGACCAACTTCAGCAGGAATCAACGAGACCTTCACCCCTTCTTATCGGCGTTTTTGGTTTCGCCGCATCTCTGCATTTTTCAAACTGGAATATTTCATCCCTGCAATGGCTACCCCGTCACATGCAGCGATCCGCGCCGCCCGCCAACGTGCTTCCGGAGATTCTGAGACATCTCCCACCAATGGGGGCCGCCCGCGGGGCACTACCCGACGCATTGTCACGACATCGTCATTGCGCACGCGACCCACTTGTGTTGGCCCTTCCGCCACTGCTGCCGAATTTCATCGGGATCCGGCTGTATGGGTCTCTACACCCGTGGAAGAAGGGAGAGAGGACGAGTACTCCGACAAGATGACCTACGCCTTCACTTACGCTGAGGACGTCCTCACCCTTTTGCACGCCCACGAATTCAAGAAGAACGTTGGTATCACTCTGGACACTTCGGACGCTGAGACTGACTTCGCTATATTACTCAGCAGCATTCACCACGTCTTGGGGCCCATTTCGCACTACGAGTTCGACATGCTCCTCGACTTGGACAACGAGTACGAGGCCTACCACATGGTCCTCAACGAGCTCATCTTCACCATTTTGCCCGTTTTTCTCCGCGGCTCGGCTCTGCGTTTGTACAACGAGTCGGCCAAGGTGCACCCTGGCGATGGCCGCTGTGCTCTCCAGCGCTTGCGTTTTTTCGTGGAGGGCATCCCTGACCCCGACACTGAGCGCTTCTGGACAAGGTTGCGCGCTGTCATCATCGACGAGAAGAAGGACCCAGCTCCGCAATTGGAGGTCATCAGCAAGCTCATGGACAAGCACGCCCGCACGCACTCCACCTACACTGACCGAGAGCGAGTTCGAGATCTCTGGCACATCCTGGCCGCGTCCGCGGCAAATTCGTGCTACGTGTCCCCCTTGTACTTGGTGGTGCTACGCAACTTAAGGGCTGGTGCGATTCACACTTTTTCTTCCCTCCAGCTCGAGCTTCGGACCGTCTTCCGCGACGAGTCCCCCTTCGCCAAGCTTGCTGGGAAGGCTGTGTCCTCCGCCTCTGGTGGTGCTGCGGCCTACAGCTTCGATGCCACCAAGTCCAAACGACGAGAGCGACGCGAGGCACCAGTTGGTGAGTGGAAGGCGGAGGGCGACATGCTCTTCAGGAAGTGGTTTGGCACTGGTTTCCCCTGCGTGACATGCTTCCGCTTGTATGGTGTGACGTGTGCCCACCAGGAGACGAAGGGCCTCTGCCCACGCATTTGCAAGGAGGCGTACGCGGACGGTAAGGCCCCTGACTTCGCCGCCGCTGCACGTCCTGTTTCGCCGCCATGGACGAAGCAGGCAGTACCTCAGCTCGCGTCGGCCACGGAGGGGCCGCCCACGACCGTGGGTGCAGCCGCCATGACGTTGCGGCTGCCGCCCCCTGAGGATTGGCCGCCCGAGGATCCGCCCTCCCCTGACTCACCTGGCTACGCCCCTTTTCGTGATGTGCCTCCCAGCGATGTTCCACACCCCTCTGTGCATCCCGGCGGTCTCGATCGAGGCGGTGGTGTCCATCTGGCCGCTGCCCGTTCACTCGCACCTGCCGACGACGAGGACGAGTGGGACCACTGCCCTGCTTACACGCAGGGGCCCATCTGGTTGCCGAGTTTCAGTGGATCACGGCCTCTCGCCGATGGCGCAATCGACCCGCCACCAGACGCATCACGGTCTGGTGGTGTGCAATCTTAAAGCAAACGGACACTTGCAATGAACAACTCTAGCTTGTAGTGCAGTGGTTTCAGACTGTGAGAGGTCCCGTTGGGCCTGTAACTGCTGCCTATTTTTGCCTAGGGTTTAGGTTTGGGATGCGGACTTGCCTATCTTGTTATGGCACCTCACGCCTTCGGGGTGAGGTGGTGTCATGTGAGATGAGACTTTCAGCCCCCCCCATAAGGTGGGGGGCAGTCACACTCTCTCTGATCACCCCTTGACCCGAGGTGCCACGTCAGCCTGCTTCCGCCAGTTCGTTCCGCCAGTGCGATAATAAAACCCCAAAGTTATTTTATTATCTCATCTTAGTCTGCAGTGCATCACGGTGTCACACCCTGTAAGTGCTTCCACCTGCCTAATATATATATCATATATTAGCCTTTCTGTGACATGGCCGGGTGAGTGGAGGGGTGGATGAATCTGAGCGGTGGGGAGGGAATAAGTCGAAGAATCAACACCTCAAAGACGAAGTCCCCATATTGCAAAGCTGATATTCGAAAGCTGGCACGAACATGATGCTAAAACATGCGTAACTTGCGATAAACTTGTCCAAATATCCTTATATTTCGCATAAATTGGAAAGCATCGCCTAATCTTCCTATATGCATGCATTATAAAGCTACATCGCATCGCATAATGCATGCGGGTAGTCCTGAAATTAGCAGTTTACAGAGAAATCTCTGCACTTTGCGGCGGATTTCCCGGACGAAATATGATGATCTGAGGACGTAAAGCGCATGGATATCATTACAATACTCGTCATATGTCAATTGAACGCAATTGCTACCTCGCGGGATGTCAGATACTTGCTCAGGACGGATAGTCCTAAAGTTGACAGTTTACAGAGAAATCTCTGTACTTTGAGCGCACGTAATGGGTGGTATATGGGATGTAAGGGGCATGTGCGACATACCACTAGGTCGCAATTTGAGTCTACTAAACATAGATACTTCATATGCCATCATTCAAGGTCGTATGATCAAGTTATGCCTGATACCGCATAAAAGCTGATATTCCATACTGCAAAAGGGACTTCGTCTTTGAGGTGTCAAGGGGGTATTTGGAGACGTTGAGGAAGGGGGTCGTGGGCGGGGAGAGGGGGGTGGCGGGGAGGGGAGGGGGGGGGACGGCCCCTCCCCTTGAGGACACGGAACCATCTTATATTGCAAGACTTTTGAAAATTATTGCAGGAGGGTTTGAAGAAAGTCGTTTGACTGTTGCACAGCATTTGTTTCTGTCATGGTTTCACTGCTCGAGATGTCAACTGTATGCGGGTCGGTGTTTAAGGTGGTGGTGGTGTTTAACAGAAACACGTCTCGCCTATTTTTGGTGTGTTGCCTACAAATTCTTGAAAGTTTTTTAAGGAGAGGTTTAATCTTGCCACGGGGAACACCTATCGTGTTGAGGACAGTACCAAAAAGAGGCGAGGGAGGTATCCCATGAGTGTAAGAACTTTGGGCCATTTCACGGTGCTTATGAAGGGCTTGCTGGACTTCGGGTTTAGGCTTAGTTATTATGGGCTCTGACTAGCCCCTAGCCTGACCCTGCTTCCGTATCGTGTCCGTGACATCCTAGCACTGTACTGTACAGTAGTACAGTACAGTAGTACAGTCTTGTTTCACTGTCTGGGTTTCCGAGAGCATAAAGCCTCGGCCAGACACTAGTTATGTGATTATCAGTTTGATCTCAGCGAGCTTAGCCGGACAGCGGATCTGTCTTTCTCGCAGGTTATGGCCCGCACCGGCTTTCCGGTGATTCTGATGATGGCACAGCGCCTTGCTGTTGCCATGTTCGGCTAAGTAGGACGTAGGAGGGGTTGAGCGCCCACTTGGGCGGTGGTGTATTATTCTCGCGGTATGGCCTTTTAGCGTGGCAGTGATGGCGGCACGCGTTGTGCTCGCCTTCGCTGCGCAGGAGATCGGTTTGTGACGGATTGTTTTTTTATTTTACAGCAGTATCGTCGCAGCGAGAGTTGATCTGCATCGTGCGCCACTGGCCCTGGCGAGGTCGCTCCACACGTTGTGAATTTTGGCCGCTCTCAATCTTCCGCTCACGACCTGTGAATTTCGATCTATTGTGCTGAGACTTCTACGGAATATCTGGCCGCTGTGACAATTTTATGCCTCCACCCTGCTTAGCTCAACCTTTCCATTGTCTCTCCATCATGGTTGCTACAGCAAATAGAATGACGCGGTCTCGCGTCCGTAGATTAGAAACGATTTTTGATGATGTGGGTGCACGGCACTCAGCGACACCGCAAACGCCGCAGCTGCCAGCCCCGACCACCGCAGCTGCGAGAGAGGTTCTTGAGAAATTTCAGCAGCTTGCTCGAGAGAATTTCGACAGGAAAGTTGCCAAAATCGTTGCCACGAAAATTCTCGGAGATAAATCGGAGCGCTTCACTGGGACGGAGACAGATGCGGTTGACGTTTTTTCACAGTTGATGCATGAACTGCGCACGCAATTTTTGCTTCACTCACCGGCATTTGCTCCCCTGTTTGACTTGGCCAACATGACTGTTGAGGCTAGGCATGAGGCCAGTGAATTGCTGCTTTCGGCTCTGACGTTTCTGGCTCGCCCTGGCTCGCCTGCGCGTGACTGGCTTGAGGCCTCTGGGTCTGACGTTCCTGGAGATGGCAAGCGTGCTGCCCTTGAGGTGGTACGCATGCTCCAGGAACGCTCAGAGCCCTTTGACTCTTTTGAGTCGCTGCTGGCGGTTCGCATCCCCAGCAGCGGAGATCCTGACCGTGGCATCCGCGAGTTCAATGGCCTGTTGCGGGACGTTCAGCGTTCCCACAACTTGCCAGAGGACGCGGTGAAGCGGCAGTTTCTAAAGGCTCTCGGCAATTCGACGTTGTACCGTGATTTGGCTAACTCCTACTTGGCGCGGGCTGACCAGCGGCAGGGCGTGTCTCTTTTGACTATTCAGGCTCGTGTGCGGGAGCAGTTCCGCCACGGCCTGAAGGTCTCTGACACCCATGTTTCTGCTCTGTCATTCGGCGATGGCGCGTCTGACCTAGCTGCGGCGTTGTCCAGTCTGCAGAAGCAGCTGGAGCGCATGGACATTCGTGACCTAAAGCGGCAAAAGCGGGAAGGGGCACCGCCTGCGGGCAAGCACCTTACCCGCTCTGCTGCCAAGCATCATCGTGCTGGTGTTAAGCCACTTGGCACCGCTCCTCCTGTCTCATTTGACAAGAAGAGTGGTGCCTTCGTGCCTCACTGCAGAAATGCGGAGTGTGCACAACGTGGTTTGAAGCACTGGCATGCTGAGTGCCCCAACGGCGGTCCTCGGTCTGCCCACTACTGTGGTGCAGTTGAGGACTATGAGACTGACTGCCTGGCTGTTCGTTTCCAGCGGTTCTATGACGCTGGGGATGAACATGCCTTCGAGTCGCTCTGCACGATGGAGGGTCGCCCAGAGGTGTGCGAGCTGTCGGCACATTCTTTTGTGACGGCTGAGCCCACGTCTCTGCGGCACTTTCAGGATGCGGCGGCTTCCGCTCAGGATGCGGCGGCTGACGATGACGGCATGGCTCAGTTTGGTCTGGCCACATTCCACTCGGGTGCACGGGGCTCGATTCCGCCACCGCCTGCGGTTCGGCATCCCTCTGCACTCGTGGCTGGTGGTGTGCCTGCGGCTCATGACCCGCCGGTGGTTATCCCTGGCTCTCTCGGCTTGCCTGGCTCTGTCCCATCACTCCAGCTTGGCGACTCTGCACCGGCTCCGCTGTTTGCTGGCATGAGGATTGAGGCTTCTGACATTGGCTCTGAAGTCTCTGACAATGACCAAGGCTCTGACAATGACTCTGACGGCGGGCATGCAGCAAGTGGCTTTTGGCTCCTTCGGCACTCTTGAGCATGACTCTGACAGGGGAGCATCGCCAGTAGCAGCTCCGGTGTACCGTCCGCGGGGTCCGCCGAGTTTTCTCCGGTGTGCACTAATGGCATCTGTGCTCTGTTGTTCCTTACTGGCCAGCTCTACGCCATCTCTGGTTACCGTGGGCGTTGGTGACAGGGGCCTGGTTGAGCCCGGAGCCACCGTCCGTCGGTCCACTGGAGATCTCTTTGCTTCGGATCCGCCGCTTGGTTCTCTGGACATCCGTGATTGGCCACCGGATGATGAAGTTCTTGTGTCCGTATCTTCAATGCTCGAACCGCCGTGGGAATCTACTTGTTTAAGTTCTTCGGTGGTTTTGGAATCTTTACAGTCTTCTGTTACTTTGCTTTCAGCTACGGATCCACCTTACCCGCTTGGGTCTGGTGGTGCTCAATTTGTGGGAGGCAGCTTACAATTCACTTCGGGATTCTTCTGTGCTTACATCCCGACCGCTGAACTCAGCCCTGCTGACCAGCCTCAAAGTGGCTGAGTTTACTTCGATTATCCTGGCAGCTTGATTAGCTTTAGCCCAGTAGTGGGATGACCGGGTCAAGACCCCGGCACCCAGCTAGAAGTGATCGGTTTCCACCGAAGTGAATGTTAGGTGTTTGTTTATTATCTCGTGGCTGTATTATCCTGTACCTGCTTTGCTAGGTAGTCACACCCACGGGTGGTGTGCTGGACTTCGGGTTTAGGCTTAGTTATTATGGGCTCTGACTAGCCCCTAGCCTGACCCTGCTTCCGTATCGTGTCCGTGACATCCTAGCACTGTACTGTACAGTAGTACAGTACAGTAGTACAGTCTTGTTTCACTGTCTGGGTTTCCGAGAGCATAAAGCCTCGGCCAGACACTGTTTATGTGATTATCTGTTTGATTCTCAGCGAGCTTAGCCGGACAGCGGATCTGTCTTTCTCGCAAGGCTTGCAATTTGCGTTGGTGATTGTCGTGTCGTGGTGACCACCATAATAAGGCTCAACATCACTCTGATGATAAGGAGGGTCTTGAGTGGGCCATGGGCAAAGGGAAGAAGGAAGTACTTTGTCGCTTTCGTTCAGAACTTCATTCCAGATATCAAGGCTGACTCCTGTGCATTCTAGCCTCTTCTTCGTGACTCTGGACTTAGGAAGGACGTTGAGGAACCATCTGGCAATCTTTTTCTGTGTAGGCCTCCAGTCAAAGGCTGGTTGAGTATCACTGGGTGCACTGTCTATAGCTATGATAACAACATCCGAAAAGTCATCCTTATGAGCATCCACCACCTGGAAGAACGTAGGGGTCATCACCCGTCCACTAGCCATGTGGGATAAATGGAATAGTGTTATGCGGGAATCTGAAAACAAGTTTAAAACCTTTATCGAACCATCTTTTTTGGTTTTTGGGAGACAGCGGAAGAATCCATGTTCCTGAAAATCCAGGGACGGTGTTGGCCGCTTTATGTCCCATTTCCAAGGTAGTCATCACCGCCGAAGATTTGCCCTTATCTTTCCCATCAAAGGGGGGATTTCCATAAACCAAGGCGTGGTATTGATATTTCGATATTTCGATATATTGATATATCGAAAATATCGAATCGATTGATGTTAGTTCATTCGATATCGAAATATCGAATATTAATTGATGACGCTGGCCGGATATCGAAATCGATTGATGTCAACGTTGTAATATCGAAATCGATCGATGATAAACCTATGATATCAATATTAATCAATGCCATATTTGGTATTTAATATCAAACATTCAAAATTGATGATCAATAATCGAAATATTGAATCGATCCTTGAACACTGGTTGATGTCAATCCTATCATTGGTTCGGGATAATCGACCAATGACCTACTTGTCACAATACTCAAATTTTACATAATTTGACCGTTTTTCAGTGTGTGCTTGACCGAATTTCGCGCTTTTGGACCCCCAACGCTTTTCTTGGGCTTTTGGACCCACGACATCTTCGTTTTTTAAAATAAAGAAAAGACTTTATTACCACACTAGAGCCTTTCACTATGCCTCGTGGTAAGGGCAAGCGGCCAACCAGACAAAGACATGGGAATAGGTCGATTGTGCTGCTCGCTCAAGGCGCCGGGCCAGTGAAACGCACCCAGCAACACGCGTATGACCCTGTTGGAAGTGACGATGCTACTTACGTTGTTGAACAGATTCTCGCTGAGCGCACGCACTACGGGCAGCCTCAATTCTTGATACGGTGGAGAGACCTTGGAGTTGGCACAGGCACGTGGGAGCCCGAGGAAAACCTGCCAGGCCATGGCAGCGAAATTGAGAGCTTCCGTGAAACTTTGCGACAACAGCAAGCGGAGATTGCGAGGAAGTCAGATGCCGACAAGCAGGATAGGGAGCAAGCAGCAACTCCATCCACAACAGGTGACGACGGACGGAGCTTCGTTCGTTGTACTGGCATACTTCGTTAGACTTGTAGCGTTGACAATCGATATACTATTCGTTGTGCTACTCACGTGTGGTTTTCGTTCGTTGTGCATGCAGATGGCTTCGAGGAGCCTGGACATAATCTGCGTTCAACATATTGGCAATTTTACCGTATTCGGAAGGAAGGCCAAAAAATATGCGAGGTTTTGTGCAAGCTTTGTCCAGAGGGGACATCCCCCACTCCTTATGGCTACTGCCCCGTGGTACTTGAGATAGTACCGAAACGCGTTTCGGTACTATCTCAAGTACCGAAACGCCGGATTTTTTTTCGATGCCCTCCTTTGATATGGAGATGCTACCCTTCATATATTTTCGTCCCAGGCACCCAAACTGAGTTGCGTTATGCGCCGTTGGTCTATAACACACGTATATCGGGCGCACGAGGGCGTCGAATGCCGTTGGGTAGCAAAATTTTGGCCTTCAATTTTCGCTTAGTTTTGCAAATACCCAGATTTTCTATACCCCCGCGACTTCAACCGCAAAGTTTGGCATCAAGATGAGGCCGGATGGAAAATCTGATGAGACACTGCAGATCGGGCAACTCGCGAACTTGTCAACATAGGTCTCCGAATCTTCATCCGGAGCGTGTAGCGGGAGTTATGCGGCGAAACATGCGGGTACTTGTAATAGTACCCAAATTTTTAATTAATTTTATGGTCTTTCACCCCCCGAAAGCATGCCGCGCATACACATACCTAAAGTCGATGTGAGTAAATTTCAGCAACAACAATAAATCAAAAGGGTCCTAAATGATTTTTCGAAACCTTCATGGGACACATACACCCCCTCTAGTGCCCATAATGAAGCACAAGGCTTGGTACTTGTGATAGTACCGAACCACGGGGCAGTAGCCACTTATTGTGGAAACACCACCAATCTGCGCACGCACTTACAACACTACCATCAGGACGCTGCCTGCAAGTTACAGGAGAGCGACGCAGGGTCACAGGTAGGGTGACTCCACTGGCTTATTAGAAGGGAAATCCTCTGTTAAAAGAGGATGCATTGATGCGCTGCTCCCTCGCCCTTCCGCGGAGCAGCGTGATAGAATTCACCGGCGTGTTACTTTGTGGTTATTGAGAAGTGGTCGCCCCTTGACCCTGCCGGAACGTGGCGCCGATTTCAGGGGAATCTTTGAGGAGATATTCAAGGAGGGTTACACACCTCCTTGCTATCACACCGTGATCGACATTTTATTGTCTTCTTTGTCTGCGGAAGGCAAGGTCAAGGTGATGGAAGCTCTGAAAAAGAGCTTGGATCTGGGCATACTTCCTAGCATCGCGGGCGACATATGGTCAGAAGGGGGTATTGCTATCTTTGGTGTGCTGGTGTACTGGATTGATGCAAACTTCAACTACTTTGAGCGTGTGCTGGCTGCGATCCCGTTTTCTGCTGTGAGGCACACAGGGGAAGAGTTGGAGCGTGCGACTAAGGAGGCCTGCAGTGCCATAGGTATCGGGAAGTACGGAACCCTGAACGCGGACATGTTTGAGGATACGGTTGTGGACTTTGTGCACTGCACCGTATCAGATAACGCGACCAACATCGTTAAAGGGTGGGAGAGCTTCGATGGCCACGAGTGTAACTGCCACACTTTGGCGTTATGCGTGCACACATACTTGGCAGCTGACGGTGTGAAGGAGGTCTTCAAGAAGCTGCGTGGCATGACGGGCCACTTCAATCACTCGGTGCTAGGGTGCAAGGTTTTGAACGACATTCAGAAGACCCACCAACTACCTGAAAGCAAACCTCCTCAGGACAACGACACCAGGTCTGGCTGGGGGGGGAGCCTTCAAGCAAGCTAAGTGGTTTTTGGAAAACAAGGTAGGCTTGAGTGCATCTCCTAAAACATATGCACGCACGCACGCACACGCACAGACTTCACCACACATATTGTTGGATATACCACTAGGACTCGGGATATATTCACTCAGTGATCGGTTTTCTCAGAATGTAATAAAGTTGATAAGTTAACCCGATATAACGGGCATGAACAGTTAGGGTTCGGGTTCGGGTGACAGTCATACACACTACTATCCCTACAAATTTAGGAATCGTAGGTAGGGCCATGTTTGCCTTGTATCTACCTTGTGTCTGGATGGCCAAAAACCACGACCAGACATGGCCATGTTTAGTCAGTTTTTCCGCGGCGCAACACAACCCAAGTAGGGCCATGTTTGGTCGTGGTTTTTGGCCTTACTTACCCCCTACCTACCCCTACCTACCCAATGTCTAACGCACCATACGTACGCCCGTGAATGCATGAATCACTTAGAAAATGGGTAGATACAAGGTAAGTATGGCCATGTCTATACATAAACAAGGGTAAGTAGGGCCCTATCTATCATGTATCTATACTCAAGTACTGGGTAAGTATGGCCATGTCTATACATAAACAAGGGTAAGTAGGGCCCTACCTATCATGTATCTGTACTCAAGTACAGGGTAAGTATGGCCATGTCTATACATAAACAAGGGTAAGTAGGGCCCTACCTATCATGTATCTATACTCAAGTACAGGGT
>LGRX02010653.1:0-22467 GCA_001247695.2 Cymbomonas tetramitiformis
CAATACACTCGGGCTTCAATTCATATAATATGGATACAACATACTTCTCTATTTATGGTTTGTATTGAATAGCAGCCGGCAGAAATGCTATAAAACGAATGATTAGGCTACTACTTTTATGTCCCGATCCGCCAACGATCGACCTTTGGTCTTAAAATAGAAATATAGTGATTACTGTTTTTAACGATGCCACAATGCATCCATATAAATATGGACATCTAAGTTGGGGCAAAGGCAAAGGATTTTTATGCCACGTGTATGGATAGCATTCACTGTTTCTGAATTCTCGGTCCATCGTTTTGTTGCGCAATATCTATTTATAAGATCGCTTCCGGCGTAAGGGTTATTGACAGCACACTGTTCACTGGCCACAACGGCATTGTTCACTGTTCACGACACTTGAACGACTTGAGCGTAACGTTGCGTGCTTTTTGATATGGGACAGGGTACGGGCGCTGGGAACTCGACAAACTTTTCTGATGACTGCATGTCACGGCTGCGTCTATCGCGTGAGACAGTGACCACAATGAACGTCACCGGCAGCAGACGGTGAACACATGTCACATCGACATCGCGGACACCATTGCCGCTGCCGATGCCGTTGCGTGACTGCTTACTCGTTACTGTGACACTCGTTCTTCGTTGACCCATCCCAATCCGCAATTGTATCGTAAAATTCTTCAGCTACAGTACGCAATTTCTTCAACGTTCCGCCGCCTCATGGGGCAAACGGTGTTGTGACTGCTGTGATACACGCAGGGATTTCCAAAGTGCTCGGCTACTTTTATTTTTCAGTTCGCCTATCATAATGTGTAAACTTATGATACTATGTGTGCGCAGGTCATGTCGCAGGTATCCGATTGCGAGGAGGGACGCGCGCTCTTGAGATGTGGAAGTCGAGGTTGGCGAATGCCAACCTTGCTTGGGATGAAACCCAACCATATCGAACTTATCGTATATATTTCACGTTTGCATCCTTGGCATCTATGCAAAGTATGAGGAGCATTGAGTAGACATAAGTCTTAGGCTGTTTTGGTTTTGGGTTCATGGCGCATTCGTGACCTCTTGGGGTGTGGAAGTCGAGGTTGGTCTAAACCAACCTTGCTTGGGATGAAACCCAACCACATCGAACTTATCTCATCGGTACATTTTTCTCAATGAACCTGTAAGGTTTGAGCCTCAAACGGCTAGGACAAGTTCGTAGGCTGATTTTGTTTTCCATGATTTATTACAACCCCAAAAAACAAAAACAGCCATCGCCTTAACGTTCTCGAAAGACCTTCAAACTTGTAATATATATTATTTAACTAAGATAGGTGCGATAAGATAATCCGATGTGGTTGGGTTTCATCCCAAGCAAGGTTGGTTTAGACCAACCTCGACTTTCACACCCCAAGAGGTCGCGAATGCGCCATGAACCAAAAACCAAAACAGCCTAGGACTTGTTCTCACTCAATGCTCCTCATACTTTGCATAGATGCCAAGGATGCAAACGTGAAATATGTATATCTTAATACGATACGTTCGATATGGTTGGGTTTCATCCCAAGCAAGGTTGGCATTCGCCAACCTCGACTTCCACAACTCAAGAGCGCGCGTCCCTCCTCGCAATCGGATACCTGCGACATAACCTGCGCACACATAGTATCATAAGTTTACACATTATGATAAGCGAACTGAAAAATAAAAGTAGCCGAGCACTTTGGAAATCCCTGCGTGTATCACAGCAGTCACAGCACCGTTCGCCCCATGAGGCGGCGGAACGTTGAAGAAAGTGTGTAGTGTAGCTGAAGAATTTTACGATGCAATTGCGGATTGGGATGGGTCAACGAAGAACGAGTGTCACAGTAACGAGTAAGCAGTCACGCAACGGCATCGGCAGCGGCAGCGGCAATGGTGTCCGCGATGTCGATGTGACATGTGTTCACCGTCTGCTGCCGGCGACGTTCATTGTGGTCACTGTCTCACGCGATAGACGCAGCCGTGACATGCAGTCATCGGAAAAGTTTGTCGAGTTCCCAGCGCCCGTGACACCCTGTCCCTTTTGATATACATCAAATAATCAATTTATTCCTGTTTATATTTTTCATTATCCACTGATGACCTGAATTATATTATTGACGCAGTGGGAAGTGATTTGTAAAGTATGTGCTGTGTCACGTAGTCACATGGCTGACACAATGGCTTCAATTCATATAATATGGCGATACAGCATACGTAGTACAGCCTACGATTTGGGCGTAAAAAACGCAGTGTTAATTTCGCACTGTTAAAGGGCTGAATTTTTCGTTCAAGCAATCCTGGTATTGCCATGAATGAGGACCTAATTTTTATTTACAATACGCTCGTACTTCAATTGATATAATATGGATACAGCATACGCTGTCGTGTACAGCCTACGATTTGGGCGTCAACTTGTTGCACTGTTAAAGGGGCTGAATTTTCTGAATCCGTTCAAAGCAATCCTGGTATTGCCAAGAATGAGGACCTAATTTATATATGCAAAATTATTCCAAAACTTTTATTTACAATATAATATGGATACAGCATACGCTGTCGTGTACAGCCTACGATTTGGGCGTCAACTTGTTGCACTGTTAAAGGGGCTGAATTTTCTGAATCCGTTCAAGCAATCCTGGTATTGCCAAGAATGAGGACCTAATTTATATATGCAAAATTATTCCAAAACTTTTATTTACAATACACTCGGGCTTCAATTGAATACAGCATACGTTGTCGTGTACAGACTACGATTTGGGCGTCAACCTCTGCACTGTTAAAAGGGGCTGAATTTTTTCCCGATTTTTCAAAAGAGGGGGAATCTTCGATTTCATCTCCGATTTTTTCCCCAATTATTCTCAATTCTGACGATTGCAATTCTTATTCTCTGGATAGGAAACCGAGGTCGATGTCAACTTTCTCAAATGAAGATTTCCTCGCGGCTAAGGATATAAAGTGGGGTGCGGCACCCTGAAAAACAGGTCTCGGAAATGGATTTCGACCCTTGGATCAACCACTACGGGCGTTGACCTACCTGGGAAAATGGTCAACGCTCAGGCCTGAGGGAAACCCTAGCCTTGGAAATCTGGATGATTTTTGCGCCTGCATGTCCTGAACATTTTGGGCCTGTGAAAGGATATATTGTGTGCTTTTATGCTTTGCGAAGTAGAAACAACTCTTGAAGTCACCCAATGTGCCTTGCATCCCGCGCTCCGCGAAGATGAACAAGGCTTGTTAGGCTATTTCAAGTCCCTCGTATCCGGATGGAAAACGCAAACGAATTCACGTTGCGTTGTGAGCGTGAAACCGACACACCACAAGGTATATCACCCAAATATTGCACAGTACTTGCGCAATATTTGGGTGATAGTTGTGCGTTCCGAAGTTTGGAGACCAAATTCTCGCAATGGCCGCCGGAGCGGCTCAAAAGAATAATTGGTGAAATGCACGATTGAGGTGAGTTGGTACCACGCGGTTACGCATGTCCTCTAGGACTTAACACCGTAAGGGCGAATTCGTTTTTAGCAGTATGGCTGTATGGGATCAGTACATGAGGGCGGAAACATCCATAACTACCACGGTAGTCAACTATTGGATATTTATGAAGTATTAGTGTCCATATTGGGGACTTGGGCGAGGTCCCTCAACCATTCAATGCCCACCAAACTCGGTTTATCGAGTGGAGGACTTTGTGGAAAGTGCAGGGGTGTTCTGCTGCCAGGCGGTGACAAAAGCGTACTCTATGGAGAGTGCTCTAAAGGCTTCAAATCAAGGATATGGCATTTTCCCCCATTGGTATACACCATGATACGTCATCGCCCACTCATAACATCAAGTCAATAGTGGTGGCATGTTCATGGCGCATGCCCAAAAATGCCCCCAACAGTTGTTCAACAGAATTTCCTTAAGTATGGTGATGATGGGTCACATATATTCATGTGTGCACATACGGTGCAAGTGATAATGAAGTGTCGTATCATCCGTCCACCTAGTTCCGCAATATAAGATATGCGAAGAATCGTGGCAAATGGATGTCTAGAACTTGAGTTATTGCCGAAAACGTGAAAATAAGTTCCTAGAAAACAGGATCAGTACGAGCAGTATGGCAATTCGCCCTTAAGGTGTTAAGAGTTTTAGAAGGTGGGGAACACAGTGGTAGCGTCCAAAAGATCGATTTGTCTCGATTTCAGCGGGAATGAAAAATTGAGCAGCTCGAAAACGAAGCTCGAAGTGCCACAAATCGCAACCAAATCTTAAGCATGAGAGCGTAAAACTTGGTTGAGACCATCGCATATGAATGCATATATATTTATGAACTTATGTATACGATATATGTGTGAAAATGCATACATGCTCGCATTTAAGCAAAGTACAGCACGTGTGATACGGCTGTAGATACAAGCGCCGTGAATATATTATCAATATACAAAAGAAACACTGCAAAGTTGGACAGCAATGCGAGTGTACGGATGAGCGGGTTTGTGAGTGCAGTCTCAGTAAGAAGATCTGCTGAAGCACAACGCTTCCTCACTTTTATACCTACGTCACCCATCATCTTAGATGGTACCGCCATTGGGTTGTGAACCCGAGACGTAGGTTGAACGACCAGCATGGTAGTAACGACTAGTTCGTTCATGCTGCACATGCGAGTTCTGCGCATGCTGAAAGCTAAAGATGGTTCTTGGTTTGTTTCCAAGATGTATCTTTACTTTGCCATCTTCGAGTTCAATCATACGAACTCTCGATGACAGGGATGCCTGATGATATGACATAATCATCTGGCGACATGTACAGTCATCGTCGACCGTACTGACGACTGTCATAAATGTATGACGCGACTCGACCTGTACAGTCATGATCGACCATACTGTCGACTGTCATAATAATATATGACATGACCGACTGTCATAATAATATATGACATGACATGACATGTATGACAGGTATGACACGTATGACATGTATGACACATATGTCATCGGTCATAACCCTGACAGATCTCCCCTCTTAAGAGAGTTGTGACCTCACAACGGCATACCTTTGTATATGTCTTTGATGTCTTTGTTGTTGTCGCTTCTTGCTGGTACCAGTCTTCTTACACCGATTTGAGGCGTCCCTCATGGTGTTTTTAGGTTATTGGGGGGAACTGAGTCCACTTTAGTCCCTCACCTTAGGCATTTAGCCATACAGTCCTTAGGATGTAGCCCACCTTTCCGGAAATCGTATCGTTGAGTGACGTTCCAAGGTTCAATGAAGAGCGTTTTCGCGATACAATCCTACGCTGGATTACTGATTGATCCACACGTTATCATGTATGTGCTAGACGATTCAAAGCATCCGAAGTCTACGTTACGGATTATTTGCGCTAGCCGTCGTTCTTTGCGAACGATGATCCCACGATTTAACGATTTATAATCGCACGATTCTCGGCCTTATATATATGACTGATCGACGAAAACCCTTGGGTACATGTTTCCACAGTTATATATAGTGCACCCAACCCTTCCTCCCCTCCTTAAGCTACTTTGGAGGATCATAGGCGGCAACGGGGAGCCCGATTTTTGGGGCTTGTTTTTAATGCAAACGGAGTGGCCCTGCTTAACGGGATTGGACTTATAATCCTTTACCCGGTCTGCTCAACTCCTCAATATTTGGTCCGGTACGCGCGCTTTGACGAACATCTATCGCGATGAGTGAGAATGGATTCGCCACGTACTAATGTGAAATTTCTTTAGTTATGTTTGTCAAGCACAACTTAGGATCACAACTCCGTCTACCTCAGTCGATATCTCCGGTAGCTTCGGATGACTGGCCAAGAATCCGATGACAAACCACGGCTTTGGCAAAGGTAGCATTAGCAGTTTTTCACAGATATTGGTACCCGCATATGCGTATCTGTGTAAGGGTATGATTTATACAAGGCTCACTACACCTTAGCAAGGAAGGATCAATTCCTGCTCCTGTCATATCAATTTGATGCAGGGTAAAAATGTTAGGGATATAACCCTGCAGTTCTCGGGTTGCAGCCCATTGCACCGAAGGTGCATCGCAGTCTTTGGGATGCAGCCCTGCAGTTCTTGGGATGCAGCCCTGCAGTTCTTGGGATGCAGCCCTGATATATATATGTGACCGATGGACGAAAACCTCTTGGGTACATGTTTCCACGGCCTGATTATTATTTGGTCGGCAATTATTGGCAAAAGTCATCGGCTATCAGCTTTTGACTTAGAAGCCACAATGTTATAGAAGCTGCGACCTATTGTAACCATATGCGGCAATTATACCTTCAGCATACGTAGACAATATGATTATGTGGAACTTATAATCCCACTTAAGTTGCATCATGATAAATTTATCCAGGTGTTAACAAGTGTTCAGGATTTGATAAGGGGTTGATGCCCCACAAGCCAAAGGTCACTGTCTCATAAGGCTCGCCTCAAGTGTGCGGCTTTGAGGATTAGCGTCCTGGCGAGGCACAGTCATTATGCTTCCTAGTCCATACTGGAGCTGGAAATGAGAATGCTCTAGATATCCGAAGACAGGAAGGCTTTTGGTTGGCCAGTGTTACTGTCAAGATGCTTAACCTTGATGGAATGGCATTCGGATACAAACTGTGCAACCATGCATGTGACTTATGCATTGGTGTATGACTTTGATGAATTGTCTCTTGTCATGAACCTGGAAGGAAACAATGACGGGCAAATAGCTAGAGTGGCGGATTTACTCACTCGGCTTTTCTGTTTATGGAATTCGATGCCTGATGGCACAACTGGCAATCCTTTGCTCAGATGCTTTCCTTAAGACAATGGCAACAACTTGTGTGCCAGCTTCTCTAGATTTGGGGAGAAACCATGGATCAACAATTCATCAATCAAAACACATGTATCAAGGTTGATTCATCGAATCCTTCAACTCTTGAATTTCGACAATCAGCATCTCAGGCTGTTGACGTCAAAGTGATGGTCGTAAGCTTACAATATAGCTTATTCGCATTTGAAAAACCATCGGTCTCCTATGTCAGTGCCCTTCATATAATATGATAGAGCCGGAGAAATATGCATCTATGATTTCTTCATAATGAGCTTCATGTGCCAGTAAGTCAAATAAGACTTCATTTGATGTCTTCAGTCGGCATGATGTACCGTGTCATCAACTTTATGGCTGCTATATACGAATGCTGGAACTTTTGATAAGATTTTTAATCTTCCAAGCAAAATTACAATGATGTAAATCAATATGTGACAAGCAGCTGTATGAAGAATGAATGAATCTATACTCCTTCCTCCCCCTTTTAAAAAGAGGTGCATCAAACCAATCAGATGGTGATGGAGAATGCTATTCAATCATTATGTCATGTGAAAATGGTCTCAGTAATCAGACTGAGATTACTTATCAAATGCTTTCGAGGTAACAATGTCAATATGAACACCGATGTCTCTACGTCATACCGGCAATATGCTTGACGTTTTTGAATGTGGCAAATGCCAGATGATGTCAAATGTCCAATGTCAATATGCAGTTTTTGGGTTGCAGCCCACATACTTTGTCAGTTTAGGGTCACTATAATGTGCCCAACTTAGACAATGGTGTGCCCAACTTAGACAATGGTGTGCCCAACTTAGACAAAGCTTCTGGATAATGATTGTCATAATGAAAAACGAAATCAGTGAGTCAATTAAGAAGTGTCTGTAATGACAACAACTTACTACGAGTTGTATTTTCGTAGTTGATAGATGGCTGACATGTCATTTCATTATGATTAGAACATGGCATTGCCTAGTGAAATATGTATATTCTTCAGCATATGATCACTTATCTCAATGGTGCCCATTTTATTTTTGGGCAAACACTATTCAGAGACTTGTTATGATAAAGAAATATGAATGATGAATGTGTCATTTCAATCCGATAGAATTGTGACTAGTTGATGACTATAACATTTCTGTCACTTTCCAGAATGAGGATGAACTGCGTTTGGAAACCAGCTGCAGATTGCGGGTTCAAGTTCCGCCATGGCTTTTCCCAAGACTTCGTGGCCTAATGGCAGAGGCAACAAATTTCTAAACATTCCCGAATGAGCTTTCAAAGAGTCTTTATTCCTCAATGAAGCATGCTTGTCTTATGTGCCAAAATGTTATGAAATTACAAATATGTTGTCAATCTATATGTGGATGGTTTATACCATTGTATGCTATTCCACAAATAAGTAGTGATGTCAGAATAAAAACTTTGGACAATTGCAACTCGGTACAAACCCGAGTGTATTCAAGTCCATTTGTATGCTCAGAATCTGAATCTAATGTGCTTTCTATATGCACAGGATAAAACATTTTTTCTATGCGATTCTGGATTCAGGAAATAGAGTCAATGTAAACGTCTTTTCCTATTTCAGACGATGAAACCCTTATTCCTTTAGGTGCAATACCTTATTGTAAGGAATAGTCATTTTCAATACAAGTTTCAATCGATTTTCTCAAATCTGTCACTTTTATGATGATCAGATTGGTCAACTTTACAGCATAACCACTTCCCCTCACTGAAGGAGATGATTCCCATCATAGGGCGGTATTATAGCTGTTTTCATATGACACATGGAAAACATGAATAACTCTTGGAGAATTTCGGGATAAACATCCTGAATTGGTTGTGCTTGATTGCTTTATGCCCAAGAATGACCGAAGAGATTACTTGCCATCTTTTAGCCATATGGCGTAGAGGCTGCTTAACAACGGTTGGGTCATAAGCTAAATAGCTATGTCAGCTATGTCGGAGGCTGAATAGCCATGATTGCACAGACTCTGTCTTTCATGATGAATAGACCTCTGAGAAATGGTGTCTGAAAAATCAATTGACAACAACTCAACCTTTGGTATGATGAAGAGCTGATGAGCTTTGTTGCATTACAATTGTTTAATGTGTACTAATGAAATGCCTCGTGATATATAATCTCACAGAATAGGCATTGCTCAATGGCGATATGTAATGATCAATGAAGACAAGATGGTTGGTATGGCTCATTCAGTAGGCATAATTACCTCAAAGAGATGCCAATACACGGATACATATCAAGGCATAAGGGCAATAGGCTTATTGTATAGCCTTCATGTCAAGGCAGCTAGCATTTATGCTGCATTGGTCAGCTCAGTGGCTTTGACCTTTCTAGGTGTTGTACTCAGGCCGTGGCCTGCATATTGCATTGAGTAATCTTGACACCTTTAATGATCCAATCAGATGATATGTATGAAGTATCAAGAATGGTTGCCCTTTTCAATGATCATCGGTGGCAGAGGCTATAGTGCTTGCACCGTGTCAATATACAATTTTAGTCTGGATACATGCTAGACCAGATGTATACAATGTCTAGGTTTTCAAAATCAAGCTCATATGTATGTCATGGCTGATGTATGTGTCAACTTCATGGAGTTCTGCATGGTTTGACTGTATATAGTCAGGCTTACCAAAACAAAAACAATGATGCAACTTATATTTGTTTTATTATTTGTCTTTATTATTTATTTGGTTTTTAGTTGTATTTCTAGCTTATCATCTTCCCCCCTCAAGGAAATGTATTGCTAGGCGGTTGTCAAGCGCCGTTCAAATACAACAGAGGTCCGACCTCTATGTGATGACGTGGAAGCTTTCTATGAAGCTGGATAGCAGTTCTCGGGTTGCAGCCCATTGAATTTAAGGTGCATTGCAGTTATTGGGATGCAGCCCAGGGCTCTTCATGAATAGGATTAGTAATCATGATTTTTGATTTGATTAGGCCTTATTTCCTATTAATCAAGTCATGATTTGGACCCCTACCGTACTAATCAAGTCATGATTTGGACCCTTTCCTATGAATCAAGTCATGATTTCGTCGCGAGCCTATAAATCATGACTTGATTCGAAACGTGATTACTATGCACGATTTTCCCGCGCCACCCGACGGACTGACGCAGTTCCAGTTCTAGCCATCTATTCGTTGCGTCAGGTCTGTTCGACAGCCCACAATTTTCACTCCCCCGCAAAGCCGTTTTTCAGCTTCCGGCAACACCACTGGTTCGTTCATTCAGCAGACCTCCTCATACCGACAATATGGGCCGACGGAAGAAAGAGCTCTCATCGAAGCAGCAAACACTTGCCGTCCAACAGTTTCCGGTGTTGAAGAAACCCCTAGATCATATTGGAAAGCAAATAAAGGTCCCCGGCTCGTTTTGGAACCTAGCGTCAGGAAAGATGTCAGAAGACGAGAGCAACACCTTTTTCTTGTGTACTATCCGCGAGTTTTCGGTTGCGCATAAGAGCCCAGGAGAAGCGACACTTTCGCAGGCATTTCAATTACAAGAGATGGGCCCGACTGGTACGGGCAGCCTAGAGCTAGGAGATGCAAGCGGCGAGATTTTCTGGATGAAGTATCCCATGCCGTTTCTAGAATGTTTTTACGACACCTTTCCTTTGTCTGACGATCAGCAGAGTTCTCAAGCGCCTCAGCCTTTAGCTATTTCAGCAGACCAATCCAATAATCGTACCCCTCATCATCCCGACTTTCCGAAGCTTGCGTTCCCTGTCGCTGAAGTTTACAAATATTTCGCTGTCACTTCAGATACCCTATGTGAGATGGGGCCAAAGGCAGGACACTATGCTGCAGAGTTTGAGTGTACTATCGTTCACAATAATGACGGCAGAACGTGTGGGACAAAGCGCAAACTGTATCACAAGGCCGGTAAGGCAGTGAGCACCAGCAATCTCGTAACGCATATCCGAGAGAAGGCAAGCAAGTGCGATAGCCATAAGTCAGCTCTTTCAAACATCGATAAGAACAATAGTAAATATGCCGAGGTTGATGGCGAGCAGTTTAAGGTATATAACTTCTCTGAATCCTTTGAGCATCATGTGGACCTGTTGTGGTTGCGTACAAAAGGCCTCTCTTTCAACATGACTACTCAGACCGAGTTTAGGGACTACGTACGTGGATACGATCCGCGAGCTGCCTTCCCGCATTCCGAGACGCTTCGTCGGATTGCGGTGTGTGTCCAGCAACTGCAAAAGGAAGAACGTGTTGCTAGGACTGCTCGCCACATCAAGAAGTTTAAGGGCGGACAGTGCGTCGGGATCCAGCTTGATATGTGGACCGACACTGCAACGCATACTGCGTATGCCGCTGTCACACAAACCACTTGCGAAGATCCAGAGGATGAGAATAGCGACATTGCCGAACTTTTCCTGCGTAGTGAGGTAATGGAATTCGGTGTTTTCCCAATGAGTGCAAAGACAGGGCCCAACATCCGAGTTTGGTTCGTAAAAGTGTTGAAGGACAATGGGATCCCTTACGATGCGGTTAGCGGAGTGACCCCAGATGGTGCTGCAGATGGTCAGTGTGCGCTCAGTCAGATTGAAGAAATATCGGAGAAGGTAGATACGTGCCTTTTGCACCAGTTGCAACGTGGAGTTTTGTACAGCGTTGGGCTGGCTGGAGTGAAGTCGAAGAACCCGGAGTGCAAGTCTTTGCTTAGAAAGCACAATAGAGTTGTCATGCTCTCGCGCCAATCTCTCGCCTTTGGTAAAGCTCTCAATATTGCACAGACCAAAGCTGGGGTACCAAGTCAGAGCATTTTGAACTTGGAGGTGACTGCAACCACACGATGGGGGAATCAATTCAAGCAGATCAATAAAAATAACCTGTTGCGGCACGCGATTGATGCCGAGTTACACGCGTACAAACAAGCAAACCGCAATAATTTAGAGGCGATCGTGGAAACGAATGAGTCTGAAGAGGGCAGTAAGGTTGGCACACCAGTTGCTGCGGCAGACATCGGACTGCACTTGATTGATTGGGACAACTCCGAGGAACTTGAGAGTTTCTTGTCTTACCCTTTTGAGATTAAAGAAACCTTGGAGCACAGTGGTATTTGCACAGGAAGTCAAGCAATGATTTTGCTGCACGACTTAAAGGAAGGCTTTTGTGACCCTGGTGCACATCTTGACGTGAAGGAATTCCCACTCAGCTTGAAGCTCATTCACCGTGAACGTGTCGTCAGCATCAGAGACGCTGAGGACTTGAGTTCAATCGTGACCACTGCGCGCAATGTCTTGAGTGATGAGCTTGAAAGTCGTATATTTGCTCTTCGTCCATCCAACTCACGACTAATTCAGTGTTACATGACCAAACAGTTGGACAGTAAGACTTTTTTGTCACCTGCCCAACATGAGCTAGCTCGAACTCTGTACTTGGGTGCTATGCGGGCTGCAGCATCCATTCAAGATGAGACCAAAACGGCCAAAGGCCGTGAGTCACAGGTGGCCAAGAAACAGAAACTGAGCGGTGGGCTTTTTCGTGGTGCCAGTGCGGTGTTGCCTGTTGAGGGCGCGCTTGGATCTAGCCCCTCACCTGTCGGTGGAGACAATGATGCTGTGCAAGGCGAGATCCGACGTTGGGAAGCCCTATCAAATGAGCGCTTGCAACTTTTCTTCAGGTCTGACATGTTGCTGAACGAGTTTTTTATGCTTTGGCAACTCCGCAAAGAATTTCCCCTACACTTCATAGTGTTTAAGCAGACATCCTCCCACTTGCCTCATGAGGCAAACTGTGAACAAGTTTTTTCTCGAGCAGGACACCTATCAGATCCTAACTTGGATCCTGACTACTTGGGAATCTTGACTTGTGTCGGAATTAACAAGAAGGCATACAAACCGCCTGTGAAGGATATTAGAGAGAGGTACTATTCACTATTTAGTAGTGCTGAACTTGAGGACGTGTGACAGATAGTGAGAGGAAAATATGTACTATCCGATGTAAGGAGTTCTTAGACTTCATTATATGTGAATATTGACATATATGTTTGTGTGGAATTTCATTTGATAGCATACTTTACCTCTTCTAATATTTTATATATTCCGCACCTCTGCGAATGTGGTAGTGTAGATAAGAATGTACGCAAAGTTTCGTCCGGAAAGACCCCGTGAATCAAAAGTTATTCACGGTCGAGAAACCCTATTATTTACGGTTAGTATATAGCCGCAAGAAATGGGTATCAGATTTTGGGTTTTACTAATCCTCTCACAACAAACATTATATCGTTGTGTTCGTCTATGAATGAGCTGTATGTATGCAAAGTTTCGGCCGGAAAGACCTCGTGAATCAAGGATTATTCACGGTCGAAACCTATTATTTGCGGTTAGTATATAGCCGCAAGAAATGGGTATCAGATTTTGGGTTTTACTAATCCTCTCACAACAAACATTATATCGTTGTGTTCGTCTATGAATGAGCTGTATGTATGCAAAGTTTCGGCCGGAAAGACCCCGTGAATCAAAAGTTATTCACGGTCGAGAAACCCTATTATTTGCGGTTAGTATATAGCCGCAAGAAATGGGTATCAGATTTTGGGTTTTACTAATCCTCTCACAACAAACATTATATCGCTGTGTTCGTCTATGAATGAGTTGTATGTATGCAAAGTTTCGGCCGGAAAGACCTCGTGTAAAAATGAGAAATACTCCGGAGTCACGCGTCACGCGAATGTGATAGGGGAGATGATAAATATTCCGGAGATGAGAAATACTCCGGAGTAACGCGTCACACGAATGTGATAGTGGAGATGAGAAATATTCCGGAGATGAGAAGCCTCCCACGTGCTTGCGCCTATCGCGGGAAATGAATGCAATGTGAATTGAACTTAAAACGTTCACCGCATATTGAGTGTAAATTACCCCTCGGATTTTAATTGATTGATTGATTGATTGATTATAATCGAAAATTCGAAGTATGGGTACTAATCACACTAGTAATCATGATTTTTGATTTGATTAGGCCTTATTTCCTAAAAATCAAGTCATGATTTGGACCAACCCCGTACTAATCAAGTCATGAGTTGGACGATCGCGGTACTAGTCAAGTCATGATTCGGACCTTCGCCGTACTAATCAAATTATGATTTAAGCATTTTAAAACTAATCAAATCTAATCAAAGTATTCATGAAGAGCCCTGATGCAGCCCGAATCCACGTCATCAGCGTGGGTCATATAGTGTCCAAGCATATATATACAACACTACCCTCCAGCGGCGAAGTGGCTTGCTATTACCATCATCGTATGCTGTGGGATATCAATATATGATCAGAGAGCATGGATATATATATATATATGTACCATGTTTGTCAATATCGGAGAGACTATGTCTTCTTTAAAATCCTCATGACTATATGTATAATGGTGCTATACTGATGTCAACACCTTCTCTCTGAGTGATTTATTGATTTCAGATGTGATGTCGTGGCATAAAATATGTCCACGTCATTGGCACGAGTCATGTTGTGTCCATGCATACACGATCTTAGCGCAGGTCACAATACAGTGCCCGAGCATACGCGATTTTAGCGTAGGTCACATTGTGCCTCTATTTATTACATCTGAGAATATATGTTACTCATCTTTGTGAGTCTAGACAGCATTGTGCTGATTGCAATGCTTCCTCTGGTGACTTATATATCACAGATTATACCAATGTGGTGATCAGTCCAGTGCAATATTTTGTCACCGGAATGTACAGGGATTGTGAATGATTGCAATCCAGCCGGAGGAATAATCTCAACAGCTATTCTGTACTAATGAATTCATCGGAGTTATACTTATTTCGACGATTCAAAAACCCATGTCATTGTAGTGATGACAGCTCATATGAATATATAGGGTTTTTATCAGAGTGCTTTTATGTGATGTCAACATATTATGAACAATCCACTTGCATCTCAGGATCAAAGGAGTTACGCTTGGAAGGTCTTGCATGATGGTCACCAACAGTTATCAGCTGTTATTCAGGTGCCAAATTCTGCCTTCTGCACTGGGACTATATCAACCAGTCTTACAGCGATGCACTTGTCCTTCCCACTCTTATGTACGGCTATAGTGCCAAAGTATATCAGGTGGGATATATATATACACATTATATAACTATCATCTTCTGATCCAGGATATGCAATTAAGCATGGTATCAGGTTATATGTTATGTATATAGTTCAGCATTTCAAACTTACTCGAGAATGTAAATGCTGAGCAAAAGTCAACTTATAGTCATTGGGATACAGTTTCCCATCCGAATTTACACTTTATTAGCGATGGTGGATTTAACGTTGTACAGATTTCAACGTTACTTGTGGATGCAGTGATTTTATCAAAAGCAATCCATCATAATCACCAGATCGGAAAAATGGATATGTATATAATCCTATCCACCTTCTTCCCCCCTCGAGGAAGTGTGAACACATAAGCAGTCAGTTGTTTATATACCTTATAGCTTAAAGCTTACAGCTTGCAGTCCTTATAGGAAGCAGCGCATACAGTTGTAGGGTTGTTGCCCAACAGTTGTTGGGTTGTTGCCCAACAGTTCTTGGGTTGTTGCCCGATATATAATCATGTCCGTGCTGATTACAGCATGATATATATTTGCCAATTACAAAGTGTATCCAATAAATAGGTGGCATTTAGGGCATATCTGGTTACAGTGGCCCTTTCACCCAATAGTATGATTAGGGTGTTACATGGTATCAATAACCCTAATATAGGTAAAAAATAAGCAGTATAATGTTTTTGCAAAGGTTTTTAAGCAAAACTGCATTTAATACCTACATGAATGTAAAGTGATTTTCAGAGGGTACGTTACACCCCTGACACACACATTCAAATATTAGGGTGTTACAGGGTGTTACACGTGTTATGTCTTTCAGGGATTGTTATTTGATAGATAAATATCCATTATAGCAAAAAAAATCAATCCCGAATTTGCAAAAGATTACACGTATTGTATTTTGACCGATTTTTCGTTACAGCCAATATGTTCACCCCTATATATTACACACCTAATATCTAGGGTGTTACACAAGATATGACTATTGTCATTATGATTTTCTCATACCTCAATAGGTATAAAATCATATTATCAAATAAAATAGGGTCCGATTTTCAATTTTCAAATCTATCGCAAACGGATTTTACCCATTTTGGCCGTTTTTGGCTATATGTATATATATATATATATATACATATCTCTGTGTGTGTGTGGACTGCAAAGTACAGAAGCACTGCAAATCACTTCACCTTTGCACATGACAAATTTCATGGCATAAAAGTGAATTATTCTGCATATCAACATCTGAGGTTGATCACATTTCTGGGTTTTACTGATTGAAACCCATGGAGGCAAATGCACTCTCTGGTGATATTTAAGATATATCAACTGTAAATGAATTCACAGTTGTGTCAGATCCTAAGATATATTTGGATGTATACAACGAGTATATCAAGTGATATCTCTGTGTTCAAATACATCTGGACACTGCTAGATGTAATCTGAGCAGTTTTTACACAACACATTGTTTGTGTGTATGTACGTCCACAACCACCTTTTGTCAATTCATGTATGGTTGCTGATCTGAGTTGGTACATGCATGTGAAGTGATCATCTGTATCAACTGTCAGAATGCAATGTAGATATTGACGAGTGGACTGCACCCAACAGTTACCAGCTGTTTAATGGGTGCAGTATCTTGCCTTCGGGTCTGGAGATAACTCCATCCAGCCCTACAGCATCTTGTCTTATCCTGCTCCCTTATCTATCGCAATCACTGACATTTTCCACGCACATGTGTTTGGAAAATGGTATCTATGTATTATGTATTGATACAATACTTGATCATTACACTTGGAGTCAGTGTATTGTCAACATGTATAATGAATGCTAGTGTTTGTGCAGTGTATAGTACTGCTGATTAGTACTAGTGTGTGTGTGTGTGTGTTTACTTACACACACTTTGCAAGATCTTTATGGATATCACAATATCCTAACAACCTATCATGCAGATTGTCAGCATACCACGTACTGATTACATCTAACATGATATATATAGTTTAGGGATTGTTGTAATTCCATGATAATCTCATTACGTGATGAGTTGCTGATAGATTTTTACATGAAGCTCAGGTGAGCATTCCTTCAAGTAATCCACCATAGAATGTACATGTTACCTGGAGAGCATCTCGGCTCCACCAGGGCACGACAAACTAATTATGGTGTTGTGATTACTGTCAGGCACCCTTTGCAACATGGATTCGAATATAAACTAGCATTCACTGCAATATGCTTATGCTCTATATACTACAGCTGTTATCGTGATCAAGCTGTACAGTATAATAAAGTATGTACCATTCACAACATTGCAATCATTCAGCATAAGATGTGTGCATGATATAGAAGTATATGCACTGTGTATTAATGATTGCTGTAAGTGAAATGAGTGTATGTGTGTGTGTGCTGATCTGCACACACATGTTGTGCACAGATCACTGTGCTGCTGATAAGTATAATGCTGATGATCAAAAGTATTTGTGTGGTCGTCAGAACATTGGAATCTGTTGCATGGTATAGTTGCATGGTATAATGATGCATGGTACATCTTGCTGCATGCACTTGGTATACTGAATGGATAGTATATGCTGCAAGTGTGCGTGTGTGTGTGTGTGATATGGCTACACACACAACATATAGTACACAGACATGTGATTGCACAGCGTCCATATTTATCTGATCTCATCTACTTATATGTGTATGTGTGTGGCTACACACACAGCATATGGTGCACACCCATATGATTGCAAACTTGTATGTAAATCTGCCAGTGAATGGATAAACATCATCTCTTATGTGCAAGCATCACAGATTTTAAGCAGCATGCTGCATATATATATATATACCATTATCGCGCATCATCCGATCATGATGAATTTAGCAGGTGTGTATATATCCTGTCAAGCAAAATCATCATGCGCGCGTAGACGAGTGATTTTTGCAACCATTTAAAATGACGAGATTTTGATGCGTACACTGCACTGAAAATTAGTGCGAGTAGCGATTTATCAAAGTCGTTGATATGTGCGCTGCGAATGGTGAACATATCTCTGTCGCAGGTATGTATGGCATATGATACGAAGGCCATTTCGCGTACGGAACATACACTGATGACGATTTGTTCATCCGCGCGTCAGTATGTCGCATATCGTACAATTTTGCGAATGATAGCAGCGTATATATGCGATCTGTATGCTGTATGCACATCTTGTCGCGCTGTTATACTCTGGCGGTGATTGTGCGAGCGACGATGATTTCTCGCGCACTCCTTCCGCTGTTGATTATGCAGCGAGTGTAGTTATGCGATATGTGTCTTATATGTGCGACTGCGGGCGCCTGTATGTATACGCGATCCGCGAACCTGTTGCACACTAAAAAAAATACAATATATCTCTATTTGCTGCACTGCACACTTAGGTCCTCGTTCGTCGCGTGGACGATTAGAATACCACTGATACGGCTGTAGATACAAGCGCCGTGAATATATTATCAATATACAAAAGAAACACTGCAAAGTTGGACAGCAATGCGAGTGTACGGATAAGCGGGTTTGTGAGTGCAGTCTCTGTAAAAAGATTTGCTGAAGCACAACGCTTCCTCACTTTTATACCTACGTCACCCATCATCTTAGATGGTACCGCCATTGGGTTGTGAACCCGAGACGTAGGTTGAACGACCAGCATGGTAGTAACGACTAGTTCGTTCATGCTGCACATGCGAGTTCTGCGCATGCAGAAAGCTAAAGATGGTTCTTGGTTTGTTTCCAAGATGTATCTTTACTTTGCCATCTTCGAGTTCAATCATACGAACTCTCGATGACAGGGATGCCTGATGATATGACATAATCATCTGGCGACATGTACAGTCATCGTCGACCGTACTGACGACTGTCATAAATGTATGACGCGACTCGACCTGTACAGTCGTGATCGACCATACTGTCGACTGTCATAATAATATATGACATGACCGACTGTCATAATAATATATGACATGACATGACATGGTATGACATGTATGACAGGTATGACACGTATGACATGTATGACACATATGTCATCGGTCATAACCCTGACAACGTGTTTTATGTTGTAGTTCCGCACTGAAACTTTGGCTCTGTAACAAACGCCGGCTTCGCATGGTACCGCGCCGGGTTTGTTCAGCTGGTGACACGCATGACAGAGGTGACAGCATGACAGGCTTTGCTAAGATGACCATCTGAGAGATGCAGACCTGCCAGAAAAGATATGGTCACTATCGAGTGACCAGGGAATGATAAGATGAAGATGGCAGTGACTCCTTTGCCACTGACGTGTCAATCAGAATGTGGTAAACGGTAACATTGTTAGAGCTGGCATGGAATAATGACTTTCCATTGGCCAGGTGAAGATTTAAGGGCTAGAACCCGTTACAGTTTTGGGAAATGTGGCCGAGCATTGAGATATAAGTAAGCTCTGACCGTAGGTCAGGCTAGTGGACTCATTATTGTTTTGCTTCGCAAGTACTAGGTGGCTGTTCGCGTGCCAGTGCTAGAGTGCTAAGACAGTTCTGCTCACAGCTTTTGTACACAATAATTCGTATTTTGTGGTTATTATATCAATTTTGACGGATATGTTTTACTGCTGTTTTCATACTTTTTCAAAACAATAATGTCCTGCGCGGAGCGGCTTTTTATTTCAGTGTTAATCCAGAAGTAAAGACCCTTTGGCGAGAAGTCGGCAGTAGTTTGCAAGAGCGGATTCGGAAGTCAGGCGACTCCAGGGGCACCCACGGTGCACTGGCGGACCCTTCTTCTTCCCTGAACTTGGTGGCACTTGCACTGAAAGAGGCTACCAGCGACGGCGGCAACGGATCAGCTCTGAATTCACTAGTGATGAGCGGCCTTCTTCTATCCGGTGATATGCTCAGCACCTTGTTCTGCAGTGAATCCAGGGGCACCCTTGGTGCACTGGCCTAACTGCTAACAGGTGTTCTTCAGTTTAGAGCTAATCAGCACGGCATGAGCTTGGGCGGCGGCGGCGACAGAGTGGATCAGCAGTGAATGTGCACCTTGATGAGCACTTCTCAGTGGTTTCTCCAGCTGGCCACCTTGTTTGAAGTGAATCCAGGGGCACCCCTGGTGCACTGACTTAACTGAAAGGCAAGTGTGCGTGACCTGGAAGCTAATTAGCGGCGGCATCTGCCTGGACTTACCAGCTAAGAGTGGATCAGCAGTGAATGTGCACCTTGATGAGCCACTTCTCAGTGGTTTCTTCAGCTGGCCACCTTGTCTGAAGTGAATCCAGGGACACCCCTGGCTGGTGTACTGGCCTAACTGAAAGGCAAGTGTGCGTGACCTGGAAGCTAATTAGCGGCGGCATCTGCCTGGACTTACTAGTTAGAAGCAGATCAGCAGTGGGTTGCTGCTCTATGTCTGGAACTTCACCTTACGGTTTCTTGGGCAGCTCCACCCTGTCTGACGGTTAATCCAGGGACACCCCTGGTGTACTCGCCTAAGCCTGAAGTAGGAAAGAGCTTGCCAGAGGACTGGCGGCGACATTAGCTCTGAAGGCGACAAGTGAGTGGTCTTTTTAAGCAATATTCACTGGTGTGATACAGTTATCTGGTGGATTCAGAGTTAATTGCTTGCCCAGCCTGGAGTGCTGCTTACCACTGGAGGGACTTTCTAGTTCTTTATCATAATGTGTGGGAGAATTCTTTTATCTTTTCTACAGTATTGGTCAGCTGGTGAGGCCCGCATATCACCGGTGACCTTCTGAATTAGCAGTGGTGTTGCGAATCCAGGGGTGCTGAGTACATCCGGCAGATGGGGGTCTACTTACGATTGCCCCCTGAACTTTTTTTGTGCCCCCTGAAAAATTGCCCCCTGAACTTTTTTTTCAGGCCCTGAAAACCATTTTCAGGCCCTGAAAACCATTTTCAGGCCCTGAAAATGACTTTTCAGGCCCTGAAAACTCTTTTCAGGGTCTAAACTTGTTTTATACTAGGCTAGTTATACACCTTAGAAAAAACTTAATGGATAATATAATTTTTACAACAATTTTCAGGGCCTGAAAATTGGGAATTCACACTCTTAAGATGCCCCCTGAACTTTATTTTCAGGGCCTGAAAATATTATTCACTTTTCGTGTTATATAAAGTTTAGAATTATATTCTCATGTCCTCATCTTGCCCCCTGAAAATGGTTTTCAGGGCCTGAAAATTTTACAGTGTTCAAGCCCTGAAAATTCACATAAGGCCTTTTCAGGGGCTGAAAACTCGTTTTCAGCCCCTGATAACCATTTGCAGGGCGTGAAAACTCATTTTCAGCCCCTGAAAACACTTTTCAGGCCCTGAAAAAGACTTTTCAGGCCCTGAAAACCATTTCCAGGCCCTGAAAATGACTTTTCAGACCCTGAAAACCATTTTCAGGCCCTGAACCTCAGTCGCCTATGACTGGTGGTGCGCTGCATATCTGAAGAATGGCATCATGGCCTCACACGCGTGTCATGTCTTGAAGGATCTCACCATGAGAGACGCTTTTCAGGGCTCAGTGCGCTGCGCACAACCTCCTTTCCATGAGCTGGCGCCAGGATCGACATGGGCAGTCTGCAAGGTGTTCGAGGAAGGCGATGCCGATGGCGAAGAGTCTGATGAGTGGGAGAGCGAGGGAACCTCCACTAAGGGTCTCACGGGGACAGATGGCACGGAGGATTCTCACTATTTTTGGGCCTTGAGGGCTTTGATTGCAGAGCTCGAAGCCAAGTTCCTGATGAAGGGCACCAAGGAGAAGGAGGATCTGTTGATAGCCAAGTCGCAGACCACCGAGCAGGACGGCCTCGCTTACGTGAAGAGCTGTCGCCGCAGGGAGGCAGCGCTCAACGTCGGCAAGATGGTGGAAGACCCCATTGTCAGGCAGAACATCGAGGAGTGCATCAAGGGTCTGCGCATCAAAGAGTACCGGGATCGCGTGTCCGATGGGTGAGACACGGCTGCTGAGGTGGTTTCGGTGTAGGTCTCAATGTGGGCGAGATGCGGCAGCTGAGATACGGATGTGCGCGCTGGCATACGACGTCGGTCGGCAGGCGACATCGTTCTGCGGCGCGCGGCCGAGTGCGTGAGGGATAAGGTCACAGTAGGTGACATAATTATGGCCGTTGCGGTTCAGACGTGCGAGCTTGCAGACGACGTCGGTCTGCGGCGCGCGGCTGAGTGCGTGAGTGATGACGACGCCCCTCTCGATGTATAGCTACGTGGTTGCTGAGATACGGACGTGCGCCCTGGCAGGCGACATCGGTCTGCGGTGCGCGGCTGAGTGCGTGAGGGATAAGGTCGCAGTTCTTGATGTAGGTGATATGTGGCCGTTGCGGTTCAGATGTGCGAGCTTGCAGACGACGTCGGTCTACGGCGCGCGGCTGAGTGCGTGAGTGATGACGACGCACCTCTCGATGCACAGCTACGTGGTTGTTGAGATACGGACGTGCGTGCTGGCAGACGACGTCCAGTCCGAAAGGGTGACGATGTCGGTCTGCGGCGTGGGTGATGACGATGTCGGTCTGCGGCGTGGGTGATGACGATGTCGGTCTGCGGCGTGGGTGATGAC
>LGRX02010654.1:0-22460 GCA_001247695.2 Cymbomonas tetramitiformis
GCCTGAGACTGAGACTGAGACTGAGCCTGAGCTTGTGCCTCAGCCTGAGCCTCGGCTTGAGCCTGAGACTGAGCCTCGGCTTGTGCCTGTGCCAGCGCATTTGCCTGAGCCAGCACCCGAGTCTAATCCTGAGCCTGAGAATGAGCCTGAGAATGAGCCTGAGAATGTGCCTGTGCCAGTGCTTGCTGCGCCTGCGCGTGAGCTTGAGCCTGGGCCTGAGAATGAGAATGAGCCTGGGCCTGCGTCAGTGTCTGACACTCACCGCCGCTTCTCTGCTCCGGTGCCGTCTTTCTGACCACTACGAGCCGGTTCAGCCAAATTCGTTGTCGCCGCTTCTCTGCTCAGCTGCTGTCTTTCTGACCACTACGAGCCGGTTCAGCCAAATTCCGTTGTCGCAGCTTCGGCCTCCGCTGCTGTCTTTCTGACCACTTCGAGCCGGTTCAGCCAAATTGCTCCAGCTTCCGCCCGGTGCTGTCTTCTGACCACTACGAGCCGGTTCAGCCAAATTCGTTGTCGCAGCTTCGGCCTCCGCTGCTGTCTTTCTGACTACTACGAGCCGGTTCAGCCAAATTTGTTGTCGCAGCTTCGGCCTCTGCTGCTGTCTTTCTGACCACTACGAGCCGGTTCAGCCAAGTTTGTTGTCGCAGCTTCGGCCTGCTCATCGCACCGGGGGGCATTGCCGGAGCCTTTGGGCTGGTGGTGAGGGAGGAAGACCGGGCTCTTGGGGCTGTTGGCTGCCAGATTGCGTTCATCACCGTGGAGAACAGTGACGGCGCCTACGCCTCCCGCGGAATGGCTGCTGGTGCTCAATTATATGGGATCAACCTGCGCTGCGAGCTCCATTACACTCCAGGTAGATCTGGGCATCCAAGCCCTCGCGTCTTGACACCCCACAATGGCGCCCCCTAAAGAGACTCCTTTGGAGCGGAGGTTTGAGTTGGGCATGAGTGGCCAGATGCTTGGAGCCATGCTGCCCGGGGATGTCGAGTGGTCCACCTGGAGGTGATTGGGAGCGAGTCGCCGGATTCTTGGAGCTCACAGTTTAATGTCACCAGAAAGCATCTCGACGTGCACTCCAGCATTTAGATCATTGTGTTGTGAGGTGCGTCATCGCATGAAATGTCCAGCACCGCGAGTCCTCGCGCGCGCACTGCAGAATGACCGCGGATGGTTCAACCTCTGCGTGGATCTATGCTGGGGTTCATGCGTTTGATCGTGTGGTGGACATGCTCAGTAGACTCGTGGATCTGCTCATGCGGTAAATCCAGACCCTTGCAGTCGGGCTTCCAGGCTCTGAACTCGGTTTCGAGTGCAGACATCGGATTTGCAAAGGGCAGCGACCGTAGCTATAGCATTTCCACGGTCACTCGTTCCGCTCCGATGGTCCGCGTCCTCCGGCACAGGCGCTCGGAGCCAACGGGCGTCGGGCGCTGTGCTGATGCTGCGTGCCTGCTACATGCCTGGCGCGCTGCCAAGGGCGTACCAGCCGCTTGGAATTTTAATCGATGTCGACTCCTTGAACAAAGGAACGTAGAACCCCTTTGCTCCAAGGTGGTGTCGACAGAGCCGACTGGATCTCCCCCAGCCTGACTGACCGCCTATCAAATCAACCACCCGCCCGATCGGCCGCCTATCAAATCAACCACCTGCCTGACTGGCCGCCTATCAAAACAACCCACCCGCCTCGGTCAATCGGTGGTCGCTGCCCTCGAAGCGTACGGCTGCCGAGGGAGATGGGATGCGAGGCCGTGGCAGGTGACGTGGCGACTCTGCGAACCGCGCTTGAGACCTTGGCGAGCGAGTGTAAGGTGAAGCTGGTGGTGTTCTTTGTTGATGTCCCGGGAGTATTTGATTTTTTCCGGGAGGCCTCAAGCGCCGGGCTGACGCAATCCAACAATATGACCTTCATGACCACCGGACACGAGCAGATCACCAACAGTTTTCACAGCATGTCCGATGCTGAATCCAAGCAGCTCTCGCTGTGGATGCAGGTCAGTGCCGGAGCTCGGAGCGCGCTGTATTGCTGAGGGTCCGCCCTGAGGCGGGATCGCATGTGTCGCGGACATCGGCGTTGGCATGCGGGGACACAGTTGGGAGGTGCATCACGGTGGCTGGAATGACGCAAAGGGACGGGTGGCGAAGGGGCAGGCAATCGCTCCATGTGCACCGCTGATGTGTATACCTGACGGCACGAGCCCCTTGGGACGAGGGGAATCGAAGGGATGCGCCACGATCCGCATTCTGTGCTGCCTGCCAAATTTGAGTGAACCAGTCCCGAGCTGTGGGGATTGTGTGTCTGATGAAGGGGGTGGGCGAGGTCTTGAGGTGGAGCATCGTGCCTGAAGGTGGGGGCGTGGCGAGCGGGATCTTCAGGGCGTCCAGGTACTGCAGCCGTCCGCCACGCAGTCGTCCCCCAACGTGACGGATTCGTTGGCCATGCTGGCGGATCTCAAGGCAGCCTGGCGGAATGAAATCAACATCTCCACCCTTCCGGAGGTGCCTCTGACCCTCTGCCCCTTCCCCACTGGTCTACGTGGTGCCAGTCCCCTGCCCCAACCAGCCCCGTGCCCCCACTGGCTCCCCTAACACCGCATCTCCTCGTTGCTGCAGCAGCTATCTGCCGGAACTTGTGGGGCGACATGCAAAGGCGCGGCTCCTCGGAGCGCCGCAGCCCCGGCTTCCTCAGCGGGCGGCAGGGACCCGCAAGTCGTTGTGTTGGGCAGCGCAATCTACCGGGGGCGCAATCGATGCTCGGTGGACGCCGGCAATCTTCACCCTGCCCGCTCGGCATTGGATGTGGGTGGTGTTTGAGTTGCTGGGTGGCATGCATAGCATACATAGGTCGGGGGGATGGGAAAGGTGGGCTGTTCCTGAGTTCCTGGGTGGCATGCACGGGAGGGGGTGGTGGGGGGCGTGCCGATCCTGAGTTCCTTGGGCCTGGGTGGTATGCACAGAGGGGGTGGTGAAGGCGGGCCGATCCTGAGAGTTCCTTGGGCCTGGGTGGCAAGGTTGCACGGGAGGGGGTGGTGGGGGCGGGCCGATTCTGAGTTCCTTGGGCCTGGGTGGCATGCACGGAGTGGGGGTGTGGGGGGCGTGCCGATTCTGAGTTCCTTGGGCCTGGGTGGCATGCACGGGAGGTGGTCGGCGCGTGCCGATCCTGAGTTCCTGGGTGGTGCGCATGGCAAGGAGGCTGCGCCTGAGCTCTTGGGTGGCGCAAACACTGGGTTCATGGGCGCGTCTGACCTGTAGAACATCGCGCATGGTGGGGGTCCGCGCATGGTGGGGTTCTGCGGTCGCGGATCCTCATGGCCCATAGGGGGCATGGAGGGTGGGCACCCAGGCCTGCGCAGAGCACCTCGAGGAAAAGGCGGGGCTGCCGCAGAGCTGGTGCGCGCTGTGGGGCCCTGGGCGCTCGCCACTGACTGAGACTGTTTGGGGCATATTGAAGGTACTGCGGGGAAAACTAGGGGACGACGTTGACGACTTCCTCTCTGCAGATTTCGATGTATGACCTAAAAGGGCTTACCCTTTGTCCCCATCCCATCGGCTGCGCAATCAGTGCTGTCTTCATGCCCCGTAATTCTCTCAGTTCCCCTAAGTCGAAGCACAAAGCTTGAGAGATTCGGTAGGTCGAGCCTTGCTTCGATTTCTTGCAGGATGCAGACCTGCGTTGCATGGCCAAAGGTTCCCTATGCAAGCAGCGGCCGTGCTGCGGTGATGGGGCTTGCCAGCCGACTCGGGGATGGCTGTGCTGCCGGGTGGCAGGATGGGGAGATGGAGGGGTTCTGCGCAATGTATGCCGCGGTGTGGAACATGGCAATCGCGGCCTCGCACACGTGGCGCGATCTGAGCGCCTCGGACTGGCGCGACAGGCCCTCGCGAAGCGACCGCATCTACCGGCGGCTGACCACTGGACTTCGCGACTTGAAAGTCGTGGGCGTTGCGTCCGAATTCAACACTCTCGGTGTGGCGACCAATCCTGTTCCGGGGGCCCCTCCACTTTGCGCGTCGCCTAGTCTAGCCAGACGGGACGGGACGGGACGGGGTTGCCCATCGTGCCCCATGATCCGAATGCGCTGTCGCCACGAGAATGTCGGTGGCACGTTTTAGGGCATTTTATTTTGAGGGCGGTTTAGGGCCAATGTTTGGGTAGCGGTTCCGCAACTGAACTCCCGGCACTTCCGGCGCTCTCCCGGCGTTCTACGGGTACTCATCGGTCTCTCTCGGCAGATGTGAGGCAGAGCCTTGGAGATTCTGCTGCAAAACATGCAGATACGCGACGGAGCACCAGCTGCAAGGGATCGGCAAGAGGGGGAGAGGGGGAAGGAACGCTGGCACGCTGCGGCGGCGGCGAGGCTGCGGAAGACCGTGTGGGGTGGCCGGCAGCCGAGGGCCGGCTTGGGACATGGCGGGGTTCCCCTGCAGGGCCTCTGAGGGAGCGTGAGAGGGGGTTGAGGCAAGGAGCCGGGGGCTGCGGGGGCGGCACGCGGCAGGATTGCTCAAATTGAATGTGTCCTGGGCACGGCTGTACTGGAATTCCACTATGAGTCACTGGAAGCGAGTTGCATGGTACAACGCCTCCTCGCGCACCGTCGGCGAGATCCAAAGCGCGGCGCACTACGGAGCCGGCACCTCGGTGAATCCCTGCCAGGGCTGCGCACAGCCAGGGACAGTGTACATGGAGGAACTCCTTCGATGTGGTTTCCAGGTGTGCCCCTTACGCGACCCCTCCCTGTCCGCCCCCTGCTAGTTGCTCCCTAATTCCTTTTGGCTTTTTGCTTGCAGGGGCCCGAGCACCCCTATCAGAGCCTCAGATCCTGATACACAACTCATGGGGACGTGCGGTGCAGTGTCGGGATAGAACCGACTTCCCCTCTGGCTTTGGCTTGGTCTCTAGTGTACCTCCTGTTCACCCTATCTTTCATCTCTCTCCTTGCTCTTCTTGCCTTTCTCCCCTGCTTGATCCACTTCCTTAATCCTCTTCCTTGTTCTTTGCTCCTTGCTCTTTGATCATTGTTTTAGGATAGGTGGGCGAGTGTCCCCCTCTTCCCCTGAGTTCCTTGCCTGACCAATGTGTCATACAAGGCCGCGAGGCCGCTGGTGGTGACCGCAGGATCTCGCTGCGGTGCACCGGCGCACGGATAGTCGCCCCAGGGGGGCTGCGAACCTGTTTGGAGGCATCTGTGAACTGCTGCGCCGCTGGGTCTTGCCGGGCCCAGGGGGGTACCCCCCACCGACCTAGACACCCCCGGGTCTGGTGATGTGAAGTTCTCCCTCGCGGTGGTTTTGGGAGGAAAGGAAGCATGGTGGAGGCCGCGGGGTTGGGGGTTGCAGGGCGCCTTGTTCATGGAAAACTGGGACGTGTACGACACCAACAGCCGTATGGCCGTTGCAGCGTATATCGCGCTGGACCACGTCAATCGCAGAGACCCGCTGATTGTGGCCGATGTGACTGCCCCCCTGCCTTCCCCGACGCGCGACTGTGTTCCCAGCTTCTTGCCGCAAGCTTGCGCTGCCGCCTCCAGGGTGCCAGTGCCAGCCCGCGCAGCTCTTCCCTGGCAACGTCCTGACGGCAAACCGCAAGCCCCTCCCATGCCCGGCCGTTTCTCCGCGCTGACACCTCGCATCCCACATTTAAGTCGCTAACGCACCGGCTTTGCCACGGCGCCACTGCAAGCAGGTTCAAGGTCCATTGGGGTTGCCCCCCCAAGGGGGGCGGCCTCCAAGGAAGTCGGCGTCGCCAGCCGCATGCCCTCATCGAGGAGTGAGCAAGCTCGGTGCGTGACAGGCGGAAATCCTGCACCCGGATTTTGGCATGGGCCTGGGGCTGTTCAACGACGAGAATGACATCGTGATCGGGACCGAAGCCATGCTCGAAGCAGTAAATGAGGGAGCGCGGGTGCGGCCGCTGCTCCATGCCCTTGCGGCCCAAGGGCACTGCTGCTTGCACATGCCATTCTGGCTCCGGGAGTGTGGCCAGCTCGAGCATGCAGTCCAGGTGGCCTGCTGGTACCCACGCGGAGAAGCCGGCGATCCGCAGTGTGGTCCCGGGTTTGCTTACAATGGTGCTGACATGTGATGACGTGGAGGCGGGACGGAGAGAAAGCGGCCGGGCTGTGGAGGGTGCAGACCACGTGGCGCCACTCACCTGGGGGGAGGGGGGTGGGGGGACAGGTCCTTATCGGGCCACAAACCTCAGACGTGGCAGAGCCGCAAGGGGTCCTTGGCGGTGTGTATGATGTGCCAATCATTTCGAACAGGTGGGGCACGCGCCAGCATGTATGACTGCCAGCATGTATGACTGCTGTATGACTACCAGCATGTATGACTGCTGTATGACTGCCAGCATGTATGACTGCTGTATGACTGCCAGCATGTATGACTGCTGTATGACTGCCAGCATGTATGACTGCTGGGACGCACACGGCCTCTAGACTGTGTGCGCAGGAACAGTCGGATCCGTGCGCATTAGGTTTGGGGTAGCATAGATCGAGTCAGTCCATCACGGAAGGTGGCTCCTAATCGCTCCCACTATTCAGCAACATGCGTCGTGACTGCTGTGCTTGCTGCATTCCTCTCCGCGTTCTCAATTGCTCAAGTGCCGGGTTCACTGGCGCGTTTGTGTACCACACTTCCAAGCCGGCAAGCCGGCCGGTCTGGAGGGAGATCACCTGGCTCGACGCCAGCGTCTCCCATCCGCATCCGGCAGCCAGCTGCGGCGCGCTTTGCTGTCGCAGATCGAGCCCGCTTTGCGAACTCCAATCGTGGGGCAAAACGCGGCAATCGTGAATTGGGTCGCGTCTCGGGAGCGTCCCATCGCTTCGATCGTTTCCTTGTCCCAACGGCGGCGGGTGTCCTCGAAGCCACGACGCATTGCGCCGGCACTGACAGAGGTCTTGGGCTCGGCTCCCGGCAGTGCGACGGCGGAGGAGTTGACGGAGCTGGCACTGTTCTCGCGCCTGATCCTCACGGACACGTGGACGGTGCAGGCCCTGCTGAACCTCATTGTCAGCAACACCTGGAGTCAGGTGAACGCGCGCGCATGCCCCCTCGTGTTTGGCAGCCCCCCCCCATCCTGCAGCACCCTATCTCCCCTTGCCACTGCTTGGCAGCCTCCATCCAGGATGGCACCATGCGGGGCTCCTTAACCACGCCTGCCTGCAGGAGCCTGCGCCTCCGGGAGCTGAAGTGGAGTGCGGCGGGGGGCGGAGGGGGGGTGTTGCCTGGTAGATTGGTCTGATTCACCCGACGGGCACCTGGGGCGACGGCTTCAACCTGCTCCTTTCAGAGCAGGTTGGTTGGTATGACGTGGAACTCCTGATCACGAAGTCCTTCAGCAAAACTAATTCGCCGGAGGAGCTAAGGGTAGCTGCCCACCGTGGCCGGAAAGACGGGGTGTAGCGCTCGGGACAGTGAGAGATGCGCCCCTCGGATCCACCCATTCGCAGCGCTTCCTGGCGCCGAGTATCCCCCTATTTTGGCACGATGTCTCGCCAGCTCATCTCAGAAGCTGCTGGGATGGAGTCAGTCCCCGCCAGGGACCCCGCCAGGGACCCCGCCAGGGACTCCGCCAGTGAGAACTTAATTCTGTAGCAACGAGTTCCGCAGCAACAAAGCCGAGAACATCCGTCGAATTCCGCTGACAATGCTGCGTATCTGGCGGACGGGTCAGGGCAAATTCTGCTTATGGTGGCATCATGGACTGGGTGAATAGAAAGCTCGATGAGATTCATTCCCGCCTTGCTCCCTCCAGACGGGGTTCACGCCCGCCTCGCTCCCTCCAGACGGGGTTCATGCCCGCCTCGCTCCCTCCAGACGGGTTCATGCCCGCCTTGCTCCCTCCAGACGGGCTCCTGCCCGCCTTGCTCCCTCCAGAGGGGTCTATGCCCGCCTTGCTCCCTCCAGACGTGGGGTTCATGCCCGCCTTGCTCCCTCCAGACGGGGCTTACGCCCCGCCTTGCTCCCGAGACGGGGTTCATGCCCGCCTTGCTCCCTCCAGACGGGTTCCTGCCCGCCTTGCTTCTCGAGACGGGGTTCATGCCCGCCTTGCTTCCTCCAGACGGGGTTCCTGCCCGCCTAGCTTTCTCCAGACGGGGGGCATCATGCCCGCCTCGCTCCTCGAGACGGGTTCATGCCCGCCTTGCTCCCTCCAGACGGGGTTCCTGCCCGCCCTTGCCCTCGAGACGTGGTTCCTGCCCGCCTGGCTTTCTCCAGACGGTGGTTCATGCCCGCCTTGCTCCCTCCAGACGGGGTTCACGCCCGCCCTTGCTCCCTCCAGACGGGCCCATGCCCGCCTCGTCTCCCCAGACGGGGTTCCTGCCCGCCTTGCTCCTCCAGACGGGATTCACGCCCGCCTTGCTCCTCGAGACGGGATTCCTCAACCCGACAGACTGGATCCTCCCCCCACCGACTGGATTCATGGCCTCACCACAGATAGACTGGATTGGCCCCTCCCCCACCCGCCTCCCCCAGACGGGATTCCTGCCCCCTGACAGACTTGATCTGCCAATGAGGAGCCGGCCTCCACGCTCCGGTGGTGTGTGACGGAAGGGGCGGCTGCGGATGCCGCACAGGAAGCGCTTTGGGCGGTGAAGGCGAGCAGCGCGCGCATCATCGTGCTGCTCCTGCCGGGTGGCATCAATGCGACCGCTTTTTTCGGGTACGCGGATACAATTGGTCTGATTGGCAACGGCTACGTGTGGATCTTGCCGGAGAGCATCAACTTCTCCACTGAGCTCGCGGTGCTCTGCTGCCCCCCTTTCCGTACCGGTAGTGGAGAGAGCCTCGCAAGCGGTCTTGATGGCCCGTGGAGCTGGTGGGCTGAAATTTCCTGTGAAGTGCTTCTGCCGGTGGGAGCGAGGGTGTTCCAAACTGTCAAGTTGCCAGCAGGTGCACCGTGAAACAATTTGCTTGCTTTCCCCTCGTTGCGAAGGAGGGCCCTTCTCCAAGATGGGATGAGCTCGATCCGGCTTTCTGGTGATTTCCTCGCGGGATAGGCGTCTGCAAGGTGCTATACTTCCGAAGAATATGAAGTAGATATGTATGTATATATACAACGTTGTCTATGTTATAGTGTAGGTGCGCGGAGCGGATATGTTCACCAATTTCGGTACAGGCGCGCCAGGCGCACTTGTACTAGTACATCTGCGCTGGCGCATCTGGACTGACCCCCCCTGGGAGGAAACCGCGCCTATCAGTATAAGTGCGCCGATTCTAGACAATCATGATTTCAGTACAGGTGCGCCAACGTACCCATACCAGCACCCCTCACCCCCACCACCCCCATGACCCGAAAAGTAGGTCTGGGAGTGGGGGGTCTGACCCACATGACCCAATGTAGGTCTAAGCCCCTCCCCCCCCACCCCCATGACCCGACAATTAGGCCTAAGGGGGGTCCGACCCCCCATGACCCTGCTGCGCCTGTACTGAAATATTGTCTAGAATCGGCGCACTTACACTGATAGGCGCGGGTTTCCTCCCAGGGGGGCGCCAGTACAGGTGTGCCGACACAGAGATGCACTAGTATAAGCGCGCCTGGCGCGCCTGTACTGAAATTGGGGCACACGTGTGCGCCGCGCGCCTCCATCGTAACATATTTCGTATGTACATATGTTACACATATACTGCTCATCTCCCACCACAGTAATGCGGGATTTTCATAAGCTACAATTCTTTCTGCGGTGCTGACTCCGATTTCTGGGGTGCCTGGTTGCTGCTTCGCCCGGGTGCGGTGGGGCTCTCGCAGGATCCTGCGAATGGGGCGGAGCTGGCGCGGCTGCTTGAGGTGCGGCTGCTGCGCCCGAGCTGCGCTGAACGCTTCTCGCATCCACTGGGATGATGGTGGGCTGGCTTTTGTCGGCGGGCCTCATGCCGCTCAGTGTGTGCGGATGATTGCGGATTTGGCGATGACAACTAGTCTGACATCCGCCTTCTTACCGTCGTTCCCCGCCGCGCGGATGGCTATCAGATGGTGGGCCGCCTTCGGGGACTCTCGAGGAGAAAATAGCTCACCGTGCGGGAGCCATTTGTGTGGGAGCTGGAGGCGTGGACGGGGCTGGGCGCTTCGGGAGCGGGTGTAGGGATGCTGTTTCTGTGGTGCCTGACTGCGGGCCCTGCCTCTTTTGAGGGCAGCGCTCATTCCGGCGCTTGATTGGCCGCCTTGGTAGGGTGCTATATGCACGGGACGCAGCGCTTCGGGGCGTGGTTGTGGAAGGGTCTCTGGAGGGCCAAGAAAGTTGATTTCTAGGTCTCAAACCTCGTTTGAGAGGGGGGCTTGGTGCAGACGGGTCATGGCTGCTCCAGTGCACCTGCCTAGCTGGCGGGCACCACCTGGTTGTGGACTTGAGTCTGCGTTGCGCGTTACTGGCAAGGCGAGGTAGGGGGTGATGACATCCAGACTCTGCGTCACCTCTTGGCTCCGGTGGGAAGCGCTTCGGTGGCTGCCTGTGGTTTCCTTTCAGTTTCCCTTCGTCTCTGCTGGCAAAGCTTGCTGTTCCCGTGAAGTGAGCTGCTTGGGGGGCATGCTGTCAGCACATGCTCACTCCGTATCCCCCCCCCCCCTTCAGAAGTAGGTGCGCGATGCTGCAATGGTGGCTTGTGGAATCTGCGGCCAGGGGCATGGCTGGTGTGGCAAGTTGACGCCCTGCGCGCCCTGTGCCCCTTGCAGGGCCTTCTGACCATCAAGCAAATAGGGGGCATCCCTGACAAGCTCTCCTTGCTTGACATCGCCTTCAAGGGTGCCAGCATCAGCATACTTCCACCAGAAATGCAAGCTCGCCCCGACTTGTTCACCCCCGAGTTCTTCGCCGAGGTGCGCTCCCCATCGGGGGTCACTGCGGGGCCCTCTTTTCCACACCTCCGCTTCCTACCGCATCCTCCCATGCTCCGTACCTCCCGGGGCCTTGGCTACCTGGCTGTGGCGACCCTTGCTCCTCCGCTTGCCCCCCTCCTCGGGCAGATCACAACACCTTCCGATCGGGTGCTCCATACCTCCCCTCCCCCCCGTTGTTGTTCCCCCTTCGGGATCTGGTTCCAGGTATGCCATGGTCCCATCCCCTCCGCACCCCGCCTCCTCACAAATAGGATGCCCCTGCCGTATGCCTGACAGGAGCCGCCCACCTTCTCCGCGAAGGGGTCCGCATGAGCCATGCCGTCTCTGCACACGGTGCGTTTCAGATCGGGGCTATAGACGGGGATGGTGGGGAGGGGTGGCGTGGTGTGGCGTGCGGGATGGCATGTAGGGCTTGGGCGGAACATCGTCCTCCGGATATGTCTACGATGCGGTCTGGACTGCTGCCTTCGCCCTGCACAGTACGTTTCAGGTGATGCTCCGAGCCCTGGAGCGCGTGGATGCCAGCAGGAGGGTAGACCACTGTGCAATGCCCTCAGAGTCGAGCTGATGAGGAGACACCGCAGCGTTAAGCACCGGCCTGACCCCACCGTCAGATGCGGGATTGGTATGTGGGAGCTGCGGTGAGCAGGGGAACCACTCGGATGAGCACTATCTGTCCATGACCATAAAGGAGAAGGATGCGGAGGAGAGCCAAATGCAAAAGTCGCTGTTCTCGTCTATACTCAGCACCAGCTTCTCTGGCATGCTGAACGTGTCCTTCACCAAGGAAGGCAACAGGGAGCCCGCCACGGGTTTGTTCATTCTGGAGAACTACCAGAGCGGGGAACCGGTCTTGGTACGCCTCAATCAGTCTGTGCACCAATCCCGCCGGTGCCCTCAACCTGGACCTGGCTCAGCAATTGGCGAATCACCGGCTTGCCTTTTGTCCTTGGTGACCGCTTCGCCGTTGCTTTGTTGGTGGACGAGCTCTATAGAAAAGACTGCACCTGAGGAAATGCTGTTGGACCGGGGTGCGCGCTCGAGTGCCTGACGGACCGCCAGCCCCGTTCCGTCGCCGGAGACAGCAGGCAGGTGGTGCGGGGTGTGACTGCACGAGCAGGTGAAAATGGCCTCCCCCGAGAGCGACTGGATCGATGTGGAAGGTGCTACAATCACTTACTCCAGCAACAGCACGATTCCCCCTGAGGATGGGACGTTATGCACAGCCGGGACTTATTTCAATGTCGATGTTGTCGGGTATCCGCCTCGCCCCGACTGCCCCCTCCCAGCAACTCCCTGCTTGGCGCCCTACCCTGCTCTGCACTACGTGCTCAATTCATCCCATCACTTCCCTACCGCCAATAACGATGCAGCTCCCTCCAGGTTGCTACTGCACTCCCTGCGCCCTTGGCGCAGGTCACCCGAGGTCGGCCCCGGCGGCCCAGCGACTTCATATTGCTGCAGCTGATCTGATCCCCCGAGGCCATATCCCAGCACGCGCTCTTGGAGCCTGCTGGCGTAACGCTACGCCGCATATTCACTGGCACCGGAGCAGCCACGGTGTGCAGTTCCCCCAATGTCGGAGGACATCGGCAGTGCCCCTTACGCAGCACCCTCCAGGCTACCGGGCGCCCTCCGAGGTAGGCATCTTGTGCCGAGGGGGTGCGCACCCCGGCCGGGGGAGCAAGCACGGGCGCGGTTCCCCTCGGAGGCCTAAGCAATCCTGGGGTGGCTCGGCCCAGGTGCGACCTGTGCCCCCCTGGGACCTACACCGATGGCCATGATGTGCAGCACGCCTGCACGGAGTGCCACCCCGGGTCCTACGGCCCCGCCTATGGGCTGGATGTATGCCTCAAGTGCCCGTCCCTGGAGTACCAGCCAGACTACGGCTCCACCGAGTGCTTGGAGTGCCCTGCAGGTGCGGCCGGTGCAGCGAGTCACCCTCGCCCAGCCGCCCCGTATGCGCCGCCAATCACCTCAGGTTGACCTCGCATGTTTCAGGCCTAGCTGACATCGAATATGGCTATCCGCTCCATTGACCCGGGTCCTAGCGCAGCAGCTTGGCCGGAATGCAGCAACCGATTTGGGCGCGCTCGCATGGCGGAAGCAAGATGCGGGCGCCCCGCCCCCTGCATCTGCCACGCTCTCGCCGGTTGGGATGACACCGTGAGCATGACGCCGAGCGGCCTGCGGATGTAAGTTGGCGATGCCAAGCTGGAGGAGAGGGGAAGCGGCGTTGGCAGGAACCGAGGGCCTGGGGAGCGGCAGCACGGAGCTGCAAAACTGCACGTGCGTGGAGGGCTTTTACCGTTCAGACGGCCAGCTCGGCATGCCCTGTTTCGAGTGCCCTGACGGGGGCAACTGCACAGGTAGTGCGCGCCGCTCCCCCAGCCACTCGCATGGAATCTCACGTGGAGTGCGGCCTCGAGGTAGTGCAGCGCTGAGGCAGGGCGCCCCAGGGCATGCAGATGCTTATTTCGGATGCTTTGTAGTCATACCCACCCTCCCAAATGGTTGCCGCCCCTGCCTCCTCGGGCACGCTGCTTACTTGGGAGGGTCCGCTCTCAGGCGGGACGGCGCTGCCCTTCGCGCTGGACGGGTACTGGGGCGACTGGGACACGGTTCCACCGGAGGACACGCTGGACGAGGCCGGCGCATCCCGCATCCAATACCTCGTCTATCACCAGTGCCCGACGAGAACCCAGGATCGGTGCAACGGGGAAGGTCGATGCGCCGGGACCAACCTCACGTACCAGGAGTGTCGCAGCGAGGTGGAGAATTTGTGTGGGACGATGTTCGACGGGGCGATGTGTGACGCCTGCTCACTTGTGCGCTCGCCCACCTCGTCTTCCCTACCCCGAGCCCCTCCCCCACACACTGCATGCGACCTTAAACCCTTAATAAACCTCCATAGGAGCAATAGCAGCGCTGCATGCGACCTTAAACCCTTAGACTTCGATAGCAGCCCTGCATGCGACCACCCGCCAGCACTTCCCCGAGCGCCCCGCTGTTCAGGCCGATGTGGCCACCCTCGTGCAGACAACCCACTTCCCTCGCTCCTCGCAGCCTACTCGCCGCCGTTTGCATGCCTAAGGTACAGTTTGGCGTGGGTACAGGAGCACTTCAACTTTGGCGGCCAGTGCTTCAAGTGCCCAACCAGCGGGTTCACCTTGAGCAACATTGTATTTGTGACAGCCGGCATCGTCGCGGTCGCCGCGAGCTGGATCATCTTGAACAAGTACTGCGCCGGAGAATACGACTCCATCGACATCACCCTCCTCTTCTTGCAAATCGCCTCTATTTGCAGCCAGTTCCAGCTGGGATGGCCCTCTGGGTGACCCCCTCGCTCCCCCCGTTGTGTCGACGCTTAGCTGGACGCACACGAGCGCACCCCCACGATCGGGCACGGGCAGTCCCAGCTGCTTGCCCTGGAGAGTCCCCACATCTATTGCACCGAGTGCGAGGCCACACAATGCCCCTCGACCGGAAGCACGAACAAATATGTCTCAATTTCAATTGGTGTCACACATTTTCAGATTTAGGTGTCGGTTTTTTTTATTGTTTTTTTTGGTAAGGTGAATCAAACCCTTCCTCTACAAGAGGGAAGAGAACCGAGAGGGATTTGAACCCTTCGTCTACAAATTACCGGATTGCTGTGCTATCACTGCACCATTCGTTTCATGTACACTCAGTTAATCCGCTCAGTTTTTCTCATTTATACGACCCTCGCGGATCTCTGCAGTCTTCGGTCTTCCTCTTCATCTTGCCACAATAGTGGCCGGATGCACCACGAGGAAAGGGGAGCGACGTGCCCCGAGCCGATGCATGGAGAGGGAGGAGAGGCTGGAAGCAGGCTGGATCATATATTTCTCATCCTAACCTTGGTGAACTTCGACGTGGACGTCTTCCGCCCAGATTGCCTGAACACCGAGACCTACACGGTGCGCACGTCCTCCTGCAACCGGTTGATTGGCTTGCAGTGCGCCCCTGCACCTTCTGATTGGCCGGACGTTCCCTCCAAGCAGAGGCCCCTTAGCAGCAGTTCATTTCAACGCAGATGTATGTTTGTCTTAGCCCAGCTTCAGGCTGCATCTGCCCACCGCTTGAGCTCGGCGGACGAGATTTCTCCAGCAGCTTGTCTGGGGTCGTCAGCAGCGGGGTCTCGGGGGGCACTGGGGTCTGCGGCAGGCCTGGTCGTACTATCACACCTTCTTGCTGCAGAACATTCTCCCTCCTTTCATTGCGGGCATGAACTTCGCGTTCTACGGCATCAACTGGCTGCTCGTGCGGTCAAACCGCACGCATGCAAAGGTGCGAGCGGTCGCTGCCACGGGCGAGCTTAAGCGTGCTGCGGTGCCGCCTGCCGTGCCCATTCTTCCGTCGAAGCCGCTGAGCTCTGCAGCTCGGGAATTTGGAATGTCCGTCTCCCCACCCGGCGGCGCTTGCCAATTTGACTCTCGACGAGATCTTGACGAAGTCTCAACGAGGGCCTTCCTGAGATCAAGCCTCAGGCGAAATCCACACGTGACGACGTGGCCGTTGAGGCCTGCACGGCAAGGCTCATTGGCTGGGGGGCATTCAGCTCTGATTATCAATCACAGATACCGCGGTCGGCAACACGGAAGTTCTCTCCCAGCCCACCTGTGATGCGCGCAGCACTCGTGATGGCCCTTGGGGGGTTGCGGTGAACAGGGGGAAGCGGAAACACCACACAACCCGGGCTTGATGCATCGGCTATGGAGGTGGACCCGCCTGCCCCTCGACTACCTTCGGAAGATCAGCGCCAAGGACCACGAAGAGCTCAAGTGGGTGCTGGACCGCGCGATCTGCGAGTCCCTCACCTTCCTGATCATCAGCTATCACACCCTCACGATCAATGCACTCTCGGTACCGCAGTGCCTTCACTTCCCCCCCCCTCCCCTCGCGACCCTGTCCCAGTGGTTGGCAATCAGCGGCAATCGGCTTGCCTCCGGATTCCCCCTTCCTCCTGCGACCCAGCCCCCATGGTTGGCTGCCAGCGGCCCACAGCCCGCCTCCGCAACCCCCCTTCTAACGGCCCAGCCTGCCGATCGTGGCTCCCTCCGAGGCGGAGGCATTTCGCGCCGCTCCAGCGCTGTCGCGGCATTGGTAGGAGGCGTCTGGATGGCTGCTCTGATTGGTGGGAGGCGTCTGGATGGCTGCTCTGATTGGTGGGAGAGGTCTGGATGGCTGCTCTGATTGGTGGGAGAGGTGCGCGGGGGCCCAATGGCAGGTTTTCTTCTGCACCGAGCTTCCCGATGGGAACTACTTCCTGAACGTCTCCCCGGATATCACCTGCTACGAGTCAGACCACGTCATGTTCATGGTCATGGCCATCTTCGGTGGGATCTCTGCTCAGCCTGCGATGGGAAGGGCAGCCAGGGGCCAGTTATCACTGGGCGGGCCACCACCCACCAGGCAGATGGCTGCACAAGCACAGCAGGGTTACCCGAGTTCGTAACTTCAGTTCTTCACCAGAAGGGGCCCCGAGGGGGATCGGCTGGGGCGGACCCTCTGCTGCCTGAGATGTCCCTCGTGCAGCCTTTAGAGGACGATGCGGCTACCATCGCCTGCAGCTGTGGCAAGCCTCTCGCCAGCGGTGCAGCCCTGTGCTGAGAAGCGAGGACGGATCGCTGAAGGGTCTCTCGAGGGCCCGAGGGGTGCAGTAGAGAGGGTCTCTCGAGGGCCTGAGGGGTGCAGTAGAGAGGGTGTCACGGGAGCCTGAAGGGCCCAATTGAATGGGTGGGGGAGAGAGGGCGGCCCCTTTTGCGCGCAGCTGTCATCTTCTACACAGTGGGTGTACCCGGTTTTTTCGGAGTCATTCTGCACCAGGCGCGCCCTCCCTCACCGGCGCCCTGCAGAGCGCCACACGGAGAGCAGAACTAATCCAGCAGATGCAACGTAGCGCCAGAGTGACCCTGCAGATGTGGCGTAGAGCAGGACTGACCCTGCAGAGGCAGGACTGTGCAGATGTGAGAGCAGGACTGACCCTGCAGATGTGGCGTAGAGCAGGACTGACCCTGCAGATGCGAGGCGTAGAGCAGGACTGACCCAGCAGATGTGGCGTAGAGCAGGACTGACCCTGCAGATGTGGCGTAGAGCAGGACTGACCCAGCAGATGTGGCGTAGAGCAGACGCCGCAGTGCCGGGTAGTGCCACCCGGGTGAGAGCTATAGTAGCTATGGTGCTCCGAATTTTTGCACCTACGCATTAGGTCACAGCGGAGTTCGCAGCTACGGCTCGCGGGCGTGACTTGAGGCCCGGCCTCCGAGACCTCGACGCACCGGGAGATCATCAGGGCCTTTGCGCCGTAGGCCGAGACGACGGGGCCTCGTGCAGTGACACAGAGGGGTGTATAAGGGCGTCTTTGGGGACTGCGCGGAATGTGATGGGGGGGATTGGTGAGGGAGCGAGAAGCAGGGCAAGGAGAACGACCTGTTCGCGAACCCACATTACGCAGCCCGCTTCGGAATGCTCTACCGGCGCTACGAGAAGGGGTGGTACTGGTGGGAGGTCTGCCTCCTCATGCGCCGCCTCGCCTTCTGCATCATTCTCACTATGGTCGAGGTGAGCTCCTCATCCTCGCCTTCCCACCCTGCTCGCGCCTGAGACGCCTGGCTTCCTGGCCGCCTTCCCCACCCTGCTCGCGCCCGAGACGCCTGACTTCCTGGCCGCTGACCCCATTCGGCGGGTGCTTCCTGCCGCGCGAGAGCAGAACCAACTGCTGCAGGCGACGACCTCCATCGTGATTCTCGTGCTGTTCATCGCTCTGCACTACTACGCGCGGCCCTTCCTGGTGCGCCGCGCGCCCTCGTCCCCTTCGCCCACGAGAGCCTTCCCAAGGGGCGGCATGCCTTGGTGTCGGCGCAGATGTCCTTGACAGCGCGTGTGCAGTAGGAGACAATGATTATATATCATCTCAATGATCATCATCATCGAGATGACGATCATTATCGTAATGATGAGATGAAGATCATTATCGTAATGATGAGATGATGATCATTATCGTAATGATGAGATGATGATCATTGTCGTAATGATGAGATGATGATCATTATGTAATGATGAGATGATGATCATTATCGTAATGATGAGATGAATTATCGTAATGATGATGATGATCATTATCGTAGATGAGATGATGATCATTATCGTAATGATGAGATGATGATCATTATCGTAATGATGAGATGATGATCATTATCGTAATGATGAGATGATGATCATTATCGTAATGATGAGATGATGATCATTATCGTAATGATGAGATGATGATCATTGTCGTAATGATGAGATGATGATCATTATCGTAATGATGAGATGATGATCATTGTCGTAATGATGAGATGATGATCATTATCGTAATGATGAGATGATCATCAATAAGAGATGATGATGACATCGTATACTATGCGGTTCGTGACGACACCAGGGTATCTCCTCAGGAAAGCTGGACAGGAGCAGCTCCAGCGTCTAGCTCGGTAGGGAAAAGGCAGGGTGCGCTCGCGTGCTGTTGGAGGGTAAGGACAGGCTGAGCTGAGGGTTGTAGGCACGCCCTCTGCTGGCCTTCGGTCTGCCGCAATGGCGCTGCCAACAACAGCAGTGACGCATTCCGTGATGACGTCGGTGATAGCTGCTGTCCTTAGAATCAACCCTGTGGTATCAGGCACACATAGAGCGTGGGGAGGGCGAGGTGGGGGCGAGGTGGGGCGGAGTGCTTTGCGGAGCAGGAGGACGACATAGATATGCTGGAATGCACCTCCCTTATTGCGCTGATCTGCTTGCTGGCCACGGGGATCTCCTTCAACGACACCGAGACCCACAACGAGTACGCCCGCATGCTGCTGATCTTCGCCCTGCTCACCTTCGGTGCCAACATCTTTGCCGTCACCTGCATCACCATCAAGGACATTATTGGGAAGCGGAAAACGAGCATCTCCACTCTCAAGCTAGAGGACCTCATGGTATGCCCAGATGCAGACGCGCAGAGCTGGGAGGATCCGAAGTGAAGCTCAGCCCCAGTCAGTTTTCCACCACCCGGCAACCTGTTCTGGGCACCCCAGCTGGGCCTTGGGAGAAGGAAGGGGGGAGGCCCCAGAGAACCACTGCCTGCTGGGGCGCACTCACCCCCAAGACCGAGCCCATAGTTGATGTGATAACAGTGTCGAATCCAGTAGCTTCCTGTTCGTTCCTGAGTTTGTCCAGGAAGAATCAGGGAAAGGGCAAGGTCCGTAAGCGGGGGAGTGGGGGTGCTGCGGGGGCGCAGAAATGGGTGTCGAGGCGGCCTGGGCTGGGGGAAGATGCCAAGATGGAGTTCTCGGGGAAGCGTGTACGCGACCTCGAACTCCTGAGCACCCTCAGCAGGGATGACCTGCACACGTGGGTGGACGCCGTCTATCACTTAGCCATCGATGACGACGAGGATCCTGGCGACAGCGGGTACCCTCACGCCGCCGCCGCTATGCATCCCCACCCCGCCTCCGACACCAAACCTGCGATCAATCCCCACTCGCCACGCCTCCAGAAGGCATGTACTTGACGAGCCGCCTTGCGGTTGGCCCCTGGGGCTGCCCGGAGGAAGTGCCTGGTCCACCCACCCACACCTCCTGCGACAAGGGGCGCGTCACACATGCGCGAGCTTGCGGATGCCACTGACGCTAGCGAGGAGCGCCACGCTCACGCACGGGAGCAGGGGAGGTTCGTGCTATGTGAGTGCCAAAACAAAGTCGAGGGGACTTTAAGCCCCACACCCCGAAAAGGGTGTCTCTTTTCCTTTTCTTTTTGTCTTTTGCCGAAACTTCCTCGTGCTGAGGCCAATCCGCTCGTCGAGCGAAGAAGACGCGCCGCGCGTCCAAGCCAGAGATGGGTCGATGGGCGGGGAATTGCACTGGTCCGGCGATGTTGCGCTGCAGGCTTCCAACGCCGCCCCCGCCATTCCCCCTGACGCAAAACCTGAGCCCTCTCCCGGCCCGGATGTCCCATCTGTGGTGGGGAAGCCAGGGCCCGTGACCTTGGCCCACCATGCGCGCTCATCAGGCGATCTGGTGGATGGTACACGTGGCAGGGATCCCAACGTGGAGGAGGACCCTGCCAAGAAGGACGATGAGCACAGGGAAGAGCTGCCGGTGACGTTGCTGCGCACGCTCTTCACTTCGGAGGATCTGTTGTCTAAGGTGGTGCCCGATGACAGCATCATGAGCTACTTCTCGGAGCACCCCCTCGCCTCCTTCATGACCAACCTCGCCAAGGTGCCTCCTTGCAGTCTGCCCCTCCCCCATCTCTCCTTCTCGAGTTTCCAGCAATGCCCCGATTGAGGAGGGGGGGGGCGAGGGGGACCAAGAGAGAGCCGCGCCCTTAGATGAATCGGGAGGCAGGCAGGTTAAGAGAGGGCCAGGCCAGGCCCAGAGATCAAGTGACGGGGGGCTAGGATAGAAATAGAATGTAGAATTGCGCCCAGCTGATCACCAACATGCGACCTTTGGTCTGCGATGCATCAATTAGCGTCGGCTCCTCGCCGCAGGGGGAAGCTTCCCGGAAAGCGCTGAGAAGCAGAGGCGGCTCGGGGGAGCGCAGGAGATGCCTGAGATCTTTGATCTAGCGGTGGCCTCTCCGAACAAGAGAGACGAGCTCTGCGGCATTGTGAAGCAGCTCTTCAACCTTCACATGTAATCCCCAATCCTCCCGCACCGAGCTCTACCAGCGTGTTCGCGACACCCAGTTCACCCACGCCGAACCCGACCTGACCTACACTCGGCATGGATGCGGTGCTGATCCTCGGCGGAGCATCTCGTTGCGATACTTGACCGCAGGGTGGATGTTTCTGGGGGGATGCGTGAGGGGTTTGCAGGGTCATGAAGGGCCAGACAGGGCCCGCGGCGCTGGTGCATTTTGTGGACCGCGGGCCACTTCTCTTCTGGCTGCTCACCACGGACCGCGCGTCGGCGGCGCACGTGTGCAGCTTGCTGCAGTCTGTCCAGAGCTCGTACCGCCTCCCATACTCTCAGTGGCTGGCCAACTCAGTGAGTGCCATCATTCACGGCCCTAATGTGGAGATGAAGCTTGGGGGCGAATCTGCGCCTCGCATTCTAGCGTGGCCTCCTTAGAGGCGGCTGAGAGAGACCCCTGGCCGCAGCGCCCAGGAGCGCGAAACCCCCCGCCCGGGCGCTGCGGAAGGGCTTCCCAGCTTCCGAACTCGCGGAATGATGCGACGATCGAAGGGGTGCTCCCCGCAGCTTTTCGGGGCATCATCACTGGAGGAGTCGCCATGGAGGAACTTCACCTCGGGCCGCACGCCTCGTCACCAGATTCTCCTTGCTCACCCACAGTCGTGTGTTCTTCCTTCGCTTCATCGGATGTCCTGAGTCTGCAGTGCTGCACAGGCGAGTCGCCGCCGCTGAGCTGTGCAACGATGCGCCGTATACCCGGACAGAGCAAGCCTGTGCCGAGATTCTTGCCCACCTTGAAGGGGGGCGCGCGTTGGGGCGGAAGCAGAGACCGATGCGATAACACAGGCCGAGTTGACGCAACGAGGGGGTGTGGGAGGGAGTTGCGCAGGCGCAAGGAGTTATTGACCAAGCGAAAGATGGGCTGAGGTCGGTGTCTTCATTGGACGGGCCGAAGCTCTCTAGTCTGCTCAGCCAGTCCATGTCCGCCATGCGCGGTAGGATAGAGGAGAGAGCTCGGGCGCTGAAGGAGTCCATGGACGCTTCGGGCTTTATAGGGCTCCAGTACGCCGTGGACACAACGCAGTCGGCATTCAGGCTGCCAACCGTCATCCGGCGCGGGTTGAGGAAAGTTGCCAAGCTGACGGGGATCGTCAGGCTCGGCGAGATGCATTCCAAAGGTGCGCCTTCTCGTACCTCAGGGCTCGACATGGGTATCTGGTTCACCTGAAGCCTGTCGCAATGCAGCAGTAGGGGGTCCCCTTGGAGTAAGCGGCGTTCACATCAGCTTCCCTGCGCGAATTGGTGATCAGTGTGCTAGCAATGAGTGGTTTCCGGGGATATCCTACCGGACGGACTCGACATTAACCAGTGACGTGGCAGGCAGGTATTGATGTGGCAGGCAGGCAACGACGTGGCAGTTTGTCATCACGGCATACAGCGTTTCCCCCCCATATACTAATTGCTTTATTCTCGGAGTCATCAATATATAATTTTGTCAGCTCCCTTAATCTCTACAGCAGATGCCACACTGAAAGAAATACACAGTTAAGACAACCGCAGGATTACAGTATGACAGAGAATCCTTACTTAGTTAGTTTAACGGCGTGCTATTAGTTTAAATTAGACAAGGTTGCTCTGAATGTTGACGCTGGTAAGCCTGAGATTCCCTTGGATGCCAATCCTGCATCTCTGCTGTATTTATTGAAGCCGATCGCTGTTCCGAGCGGTACAGATCAAAAGTTCAAATGAGCGGGTGATGTAGAGCATCTTGTCACTCGCGGTCATGATGAAGTAAATGTGATGCAAATTGAAGATCTGCCATTTCGTATAAAATATTGTTCATCGCACTTAAATCGCGCCGTGCGGCAGTGCCATCTCTGGCCTGGAGGGACTGGAGGGCCGCACTCAGCGGCCGGCATGCACCACGTGGGCTTTAGGCAGACTCC